>JAJGOT010000389.1:530000-592500 GCA_022457155.1 Cladopsammia gracilis
ATTGCTAAAATTGAAAAATAGCCCGGTCGTCAATCTTAATTCTTGTGCTTCCGACCTTTCACCTAAGTTAAGCTTTTCGCCGGCTTTCCGTTCAAAGAGCGACGCTGTTAGGCTCAGGCTATCTATATATATTATCCAACATAGCGGATCCAACACCGTGACCTTAACATAAACGGTGCTGGGGGTACTTTAAACCCTTCAAGTTTCATAGCCATATCATAAATATTTTTGAAGTTACCAAGGGGGAGGGGGGGATCCGCCCCCTCCCGGTCCCGGCCAGACTCCCTAATGAAAAATTCCAAAGAATTCAATTCCGATATTGTGTATCGTGAACGAGGTTAAAGTAATCTTACCGACCAAATATAAAAAAAAATTCATATAACCTTTACCTCTATAAGTATAATACGGACACCTCCGTAAAACGGACACTTGGGTCCATCCCTTTGTTGTTGGTTCAAATGAGGTTCCAAGACGTTAGATTCTGCGTGACTTCCGCCAAAGCTTAAGCCCGCGAAAAAAGTTGAAGCAATAACGATGTGATGACAAATGGTGAACTTTAGTCTGTCTGCTGGTAATCAAAGGTTAGCTATCGTTTGGATTAGTTGGCGTCAATTGAAATGACTCACACGAACAGACAAGAGATTCAATTCTGTGGTCTTACGCCGAGGATCCACGTGAAGAAATGGCGACATATAAAGAACCTGAGGGGTGATCAGAGCTGACCATATCACGAGCAAATAAAATTATCTAAAATATTTAGAAGAATTTAGTAATAAATGATTAAAAAACTAGAAAACCAAAGCATCACATTATACACGTTTTTCCTCTGAACTTCCTGTAGATTTTATAATATTTTAAACTTGACTAAGCTCAGCAAAAATGTGACTCAACAATATTGCACAAAGAAGATTTTCATAGCAAGCATAGCTAAACAATGGTACCGTTACTTTAATGTTTTTTTTATCAATGTTCTTACAGGTGGGTTTTATTCAGACGAGCAAGCTAGTAAAGGCTGCAAGAAGTGTCCTGATGGCAACTTCGTCAGCTTAGAGAAAGCGCCTGGAGTAAGCTACTTTGATTGCAAATCTTGTCCAACAGGTATAACCTTTTCTTTGATGAGTCTTTATGCACATCCAAATAAAACTCGCTTTCATGTGAATGCTTGTGTGCCAGGCGTCGCTCTGATAAGGAGTCCTGATGCAACTGGCAAATGCGTCCTTTATTATCAGAAAAGTTTAAAGTTTATTAGCTAAAATAGCCATTTGTTATCATTTTAGGGTAAGAACAATCGGTGGAATTAATTAATACAAACAATTAATATGATAATGAACCAACTTTTATTGCTTGGATGACGAAAACATGAATACCAGTCTTATAGATTAATATGTTTTAACAACAACCTAACAAAATTATGAATAGTATTTATTTATTTATTTATTTATTTATTATGAACGCATTTCACACATGTCCACTACAATAAGTCAAAAGTCCACTACAAAAGTCACACTACAATATACTAATAAAGAGTATGTGTCGTATGACCCATTGCTTTCAGATGGTTTATTTTACAATATACTGTTATATGGAATTCCTTCAAGGCTGAAGCCTGCGTTGCCTGTATCCTCTTTTTGACGACGTAGAAAGAACACTGTTTTATTGTTATTACTAATAGCAAAAATACTTACCGGGTCTAGCATAGACGTCGTCAGCATTGCTGACTTCAGTTGCAATTGCTAGACTTCTCATCCAACAATAACAAGTTGAAGTATAGTATGTTAAGTCTACGGACTCTTCATAATCCCATACATAATAGTTAGATCACATCTTGGCCACATAAAGCTTACAAAAGTTACGTCAGAACACAGTGGTCAAAAGTTAAGAGACAGTCTCCGTAAAAGCGATCCGGCCAATCTGGTTTGAAAAATAGATTTCGCTCATTTCTTGTGTGTTGGAAGACTTTCATGTACTTATACTAAAACCAAAATCCGTTTGTCTGGATCTTTTAAAAGTTTCGATTTTTGAGCGATTTTCGGTTCCCCCGAGCGAACGCTCGTGGAAGCCCATATCGAGGCTTAAATTTAAGGCAACTTTCAAGATCAATTTTACAAGAACTAACAAACTCTTTATGAAACAAACACCACCATCAGTAATATTATGTCTTATTAAGCTAATAAAGTGACTTTTGTAAACATTGAGTGTGAAACAAGCCCACAGCGAAACTAAAACGAACCCGACATCTCACTGCTTCATGAAACACGTGAAAATGGGTCAAATTCAAACTTTATTTTTGAAAAAGTGCGGCAGTCTATTTCAACCAAACCAACATAATTGGAAAGAAGGTAACATTGAGAATGTCATTACAGAAAGAAGCCTTGTGGTACCTCGCTGGTAAAAAAAAATATAGCTGTGTGAACTTGCCAAATTTTCAAAATATCCAAGTTTCGCCCAATTTTGAAAGACTCGTCAACAAGAAGCCTTGTAGCATCCTCACTCGTAGACGGCTCTAAAACCATCAGAAATAAAGGAAAAACTAATAAAAACGCCTTTTGGTTAATTTCAAAGCGAATTAAACGTTTTTGAACGATTAAAGCTTGACTTACCTTGCAAGCATATTTTGTACAACTTCATCGTGTTGGAATTTCGCTCGATGTTTCCAGACGATAAAAACAGTCACTGACCCCAAGCTTTGTATATATGTCGCTTATGAATAAGTTTAAGGTATGAACTTTGTGTTTTGCCTTCCATATTAGTCGTACAATGGAGTTTTTTACACGACCAAACGGTGAAACATCGGTAATCAACCGCCATTTCATCATAGACTGGGGCGAGCATGGATAAGAAGTAGACGTGTCTAACGGAGCTCCGACCGAGGTCGACGATTTTGAAGTTTTTTTGGATGATTTCAATGTCCACAAAGAGAAAAGATAGGTCTCCAAGCACGAAGACAACCAAAGAATCGCCAGACGAGAAGAAAAGTAAAGAAGACGTAAAAGAATTACAAAGCGATTCCGACGAGGCCTTCGAGGCGCTGGAAATGGCGGAAAGTTTGGGTAGCAAATTGGAAGTAATAATGCATAAGCTGAACAAACTCGACGTCATTGAAGCTAGAATTAACGAGGTGTTCACGACGCTTTCCAGTATTCAACAGTCGCTAATTTGTCTAGAAGAGGACGTTGAGAATTTAAAACCAAGACCGGGAAACTGGATAACGTTGTTAAAGAGCTTGAAGAGAGCGTAAGTTTTAATGACGAAGACATCAGCAACTTAAAACGTGACACAAAGGGTGCGGAAAAGGAACTAAACGATCTCAGGAAACAAATTCTTTATTTAGAAACATATTCCAGGAGGGAAAATGCGATATTTCATGGTATAGAGGAAATGGAAAATACGGAAGATTCCCAGCAATTGCTTGAGGATACGAGGAAAGTTATGTATACCTTTATGGAAGAGCATCTTGACATCGAGAACCCTCAAGAAAAAATTGAATTCCAACGAATTCACCGTTTGGGGAAACCAAATCCAAGGAGAACTGGCCCAATAATTGCAAGATTCCTCAGGTATTCTGACAAAGAACTGGTTATGGACAAAGCCCGCAAGAAGTTAAAAGGAAAAGATTTCTACGTATCTGACGATATTCCAAAGCCTTTATACGAAGCAAGAAAGAATCAAATGAACAAATTCAAAGACGCAAAAAGTAAGGGATACTCTGCGTACTTCAACAAAGCCCACCCGGATAATTTATATGTAAATGGTAAATATATCGCCCCTGACACGCCAATTGATTAATTTTCCTTGATTTTCAGTGTTGATGTAATTTTCCTGAATTTTGTCTTTTCTTGCTCAAGCAAAGCGAATATTGCATATTTCTATCCCTTTTGTGGCATTGTACTTTTTTAATGCAACACTATTTTTGAGTTATAAATTGTATATTATATTATAACCACTGCCGACCACTTTTTCGGAGTGCTCTAAACAAAACATCCGACGGAAAGCAGGCATCGCTCAACTCGAGGTAATTTTTATGTTATTTGTTTTATGTATCTATGTTTATGTAAATGTGTGTGGTACTTTATGGATATATTGTGCAACAGCTTCAGGGTTTTGGCGCCGACACATGAGGGAATTATTCAACAAACTAAACAAAATTATTATGGCTTTGACAATAGCATCGTTAAATGGAAACTCCTAGACACTCTTTGGTAAGAGATCCCTCCCCCCCTCCGTTCCCCTCCTCCCCCTCCTCCTGTAGCAATATCCTTCAGTAGAAGTTGGCGAAAATGCCCTGTAATGACTGGCACAATGTTTTTAAACCCCTTTTCTCACCATTGTTATTAACTGTGTAAATAAGTAATGTGAGTAGTCAGATGTGTAAGTATCGCTTGTAAATAATGTACTTAGTATAGCAAGTGATGTAAATACTGTTAGTATAATGATGTAATTCGTGAATCAATGTAAGTAAGTTATGTAAAGTTTAATAAAAGTTTTGTGTCAAAAAAAAAAAAAAAAAAAAAAAAAAAAAGTTTCGCCCAATTTTGAAAGACTCGTCAACAAGAAGTCTTGTAGTATCTTCACTCATAGACGGATCTAAAACCATCAGAGATAAAGGAAAAACTAATTAAAATACCTTTTAGTTCATTTTAAAGCGAATAAAACGTTTTTGAACGATTAAATCTTGACTTACCTCGCAAGCATATTTTGTACAGCTTCATCGTGTTGGAATTTCGCTCGATGTTTCCAGACGATAAAAACAATCGCTGGCCCCAAACTTTGTATATATGTCGCTTATAATTAGGTTAAGGTATAAACGTTGTGTTTTGTCTTCCTTATTAGTCGTACAGGAGGCGTACAGGGATGTTTTTCTACGACTAAACCGTGAAACGGCTTGTCAGAATCGACCGCCATGTTTATCTTTCGAAGGCAACCGCTGACCAACATTCTAGGATATTGGGTTCATGTTACAGTTAGTGTGATGCCTATTGGCTTTACTGACTCAATAAGGTTGAAGTTGAAGTTGGGACTTGGGAGTGTAATTTTTGGCGGAAAATTTCGAGGGTTGGGGTTGGGGTAGATGGAGGGAAGAATATTGTTAAAACTGTTTATTCGTTTATATCATTTCACTTGTCTTTACTAGGCTTTCCTATTTTTTCTTAGGGGGGAGAGGGGGAGAGGGAGGGGGGGAAGCTGCAGACAGACATTGCTGTAGCCTTTTGTTTAGTATGCCTCTTATTTTGCACCGAGTGCATTTTGTTATTTTGAGCGTTATCTCTTGTAAATATTGCGTTTGTAGAGGTCATTTTTTATTCTTTTATCTATATGGCGCGCGATAAAAAACTTGACACTTATAAGACTGCCAACATATAATTAGCGTCATATTCTTACTTAATTCGCAGTCTATCTTTTGCGACGTTTTAAATAAACATGCAGTTTATTTTACCACAAGGTGAGCGCTACATATTGATATACTTTTTAGTGAGCTTTAACTAGTGGAAAATATGCTTTAAAAACTGTGTATGTGCCCATTTAGACTTTTTTATGTTTTTTACGTCGTGGCTCAGAGAGCTAAAAAACGTGAGAAAAACGTAATTAGATCTACATTAATCAACCAGATAGCGGTCTCAAATTTAATTATAAAAGTAAATATAAAAACACTAAGATGAAATGGCGGCAAATTGCCATCCCTGGGTTTACGGGTATTGTATTCTTGATTCTTCATTATTTTTCAAATTAAATTCTTTTAAGTTAGTACACTAAAAAAAACAATACTGCTGTATTTTTATTGCGATAAAGAACAAAAAGTTATTGTGTGATCAATTGAAGCACTTAGACCTAGACTACAATATTTACTCCGTCCAGTGAAATCTAATTACATAAAATAAACAAAGTTTATTTTTTAAATACCAGCAAATGAGTCATGAAGGGAAATTCGAGAAAATATTACTGTATTCAGTACTTTAAACAATACCTGATCCTATAGGAACGATGATCCCAGATAGCTTTTGACTGCCTTGAGCCATCTGTAAGTTAACAACGTCTCTTCCATGGAGACTTTTGTTTTCTCCGTTGTGCTCAGGGTACTGACAAGTTACTTTTGTGCTTCTCCAAAACTTCCCTAATATATGGCGTTGCCTGTAGCAAATCCACATTCTATGTAGATTTTCCTGAGGCAAGTTAAATAAGCCAGCCCTTGCAAGAATGAGCTCGCTTTCATCGAGCGCTTCTTTGGAAAGATGGCAGCTTATCAGATGGTTTTCTATTTCATCATTACAATCCGATAACCGAACAACACCACTCGCGCCGCGAGATGGGCCGCAGTTTTTCCCATCTGTACTACACTAGAAGCAGTCCACAGACATCATAAGTCGGCTTCGATGCCACCGAATGGACGATGTAATCTTAAAATCATCACAGTGGTCTTAAAGAAATACAGGCGCAGAAGATCAGAGGTAACTGAAACTGATTGTTATAATTGATACGTGTACAATACCAAACAAAAACAAACAAGTTGTCCTTCCGAAAAAACGATGTCAATACTTAGAAAATTTGGATACGACTGATTATTTCACGTCTACGCTGGCGGTATATTATAATGCTGGGATTTAAAAAAAGGAAGTTGATGTATCTTTCAAACACTGAGCGCGAACAACCAAAATGTTAAACGTGAAAAGGTAAGGGAAGTAATAAGATAGTTATTTTAATTCAACAATCCTTTTCTGTAAGTTTGTTTTTATTTCAATCACAAAACATTCACAACAAGCATACAACTAATACTGACAAAAAAGATATTCAACACTTCAATTACATATTCTCTGACTCGCAATTGCCAGCAAAATCAAGTTAAATATTAACAAAAATTTAATTCAAACATTATTTGTACGCATCCTTCTCTCTCTCCCGATCCCAGCTTCGCCTCCTTGGCACCTCCCAATTACACCCGACATGAGCCAAGCGTACTCAGCGGATGATCAGCGGTTGCCTTCAGGAGGTAAACATGGCGGTGAAATGGCGGTTGATTACCGATGTTTCACCGTTTGGTCGTGTAAAAAACTCCATTGTACGACTAATATGGAAGGCAAAACACAAAGTTCATACCTTAAACTTATTCATAAGCGACATATATACAAAGCTTGGGGTCAGTGACTGTTTTTATCGTCTGGAAACATCGAGCGAAATTCCAACACGATGAAGTTGTACAAAATATGCTTGCAAGGTAAGTCAAGCTTTAATCGTTCAAAAACGTTTAATTCGCTTTGAAATTAACCAAAAGGCGTTTTTATTAGTTTTTCCTTTATTTCTGATGGTTTTAGAGCCGTCTACGAGTGAGGATGCTACAAGGCTTCTTGTTGACGAGTCTTTCAAAATGGGGCAAAACTTGGATATTTTGAAAATTTGGCAAGTTCACACAGCTATAATTTTTTTACCAGCGAGGTACCGCAAGGTTTCTTTTTGTAATGACATTCTCAATTATGTTGGTTTTTTAGCGCTGGTTTTGGATGAAATAAATAAACTGTATTTTTGAAAAAATAAAGTTTGAATTTGACCCATTTTCACGTGTTTCATGAAGCAGTGAGATATCGGGTTCGTTTTAGTTTCGCTGTGGGCTTGTTTCACACTCAATGTTTACAAAAATCACTTTATTAGCTAAATAAGACATAATATTACTGATGGTGGTGTTTGTTTTATAAAGAGTTTGTTAGTTCTTGTAAAATTGATCTTGAAAGTTGCCTTAAATTTAAGCCTCGATATGGGCCGAAAATCTCTCAAAAATCTAAAATTTTAAAAGATCCGGACAAACGGATTGTGGTTTTAGTATAAGTACATGAAAGTCTTCCAACACACAAGAAATGAGCGAAATCTATTTTTCAAACCAGATCAGCCGGACCGCTTTTACGGAGACTGTCTCTTAAGCATCTTAAAACCTGAAGGTAAGGCTTTGCTGCAAAGATATAGAGATTACATTTACGTTTTTCGTTACGTATGCGTAAACGGCAAAGTGAATTTCGGTTCGGCGATGTATACCTTGATAAACCAATTGATATTTTTTTTAAAACAATACAACTTTCTAATTTCTTTAACAAGACTTGTTTCAATGGATCATCCATCATCACCGATTACAATATGATTATTAATAATAATAAACCGTTTTGAATGCATAAGGCTAACATGATTTAATTGTTGATCAAGAACAGGTTTTTTTCCACTTGATACATAGCCTGCAAAGCAGGCGTATTTGGAGGGCGAACGAGCACTGAGTTAAACCGCGGAAGTCTGAGGCGAGTCAAAAGACGCGACCAAGGGTGTGGGAGTCAGGCTAAATTCAGCTAAAGAAGCAAAGACCGATACAACGTAGATACAAATTTACAAGGTGTACTATATTTCGGCTGGCCAAACCAGCCTTCTTCAGGTACAATGAGTTGAAATTTACATTGGCTTTTTATATATAGTTGACATGTATACGTAACAAACGGAAATACGTAGGGCTACGCCTAGAAAAATAACAATGATAGAAATAATCAAAGGGCTCTTAAAGCCATCTCGTTAATGCGTTAGAACGTGAGGTTAACAAAAAAGAAGAATCTTGATTTTGGGGGGGGGGGGGGGGTAAAATCGAATGTTCAATCTTTCCGAAGAGTACATACGCGACAAGAGATTTTATGTACAAGGCAATGATGTAATTTTATTCCGCGAGACATTTAGTTATTGAAGCAACGGATGAACAGGGATGAAGTACACTTTACAGTAGAACAGAAAGTGGAGTCTTGCTAAATAAAGAACGTAAAGGCTACGGTATGAAGGCTTTAAAATTCATTTGCCGGTGACTGCAGAAGTGGTTAGAACTAGTGGAGGCTCATCAACGGTTTTTGACTGTGAAATGAGTGGTTGTAAGTGAATGTTATAAATAGCATTGTTGTGATCATCTACTGGTGCATTTGTAGGACATAAATAGGAAATATTCATAGGATAATTTTTTTCTTTTGATTTTACATTAAGAACTCTTCGATTTAAAATGGCAACATCATGTTTAGTATGTTTTCCCTTTCTCGTGCGATTAAGTAGCTCTGCAAATTTTTTGGCATCTTTTTTTCTCATTATTTCTAAATTCAAACATGGTTGAAACTGGAAAACTTGAATGTCGTGTGTAAAATGTATTGCCTCTAATATGGAAAGCAGCTTTCCCAGTTGGAGCTGTTTTCAAAACTTTAATATCATCTGGATTTTCTCCTGCAATACTATTGAAATATTTGACTGATGAGTGCTTCATATGGCAATGATTCGATATTCCAAAACCGACAGAACAAAAGCCAAATCCATACTCTTGCATAATCAAGCCGAAAGTTTTTTAGTTAGCTTAATCGGCAAAATCTTACCTTTCTAACATACTATTACATAATCATGACACCTCAACATTTAATACCCATTTAAAATTGAAATAACTCTTTCATAAATCAAACCGTAATAGCAATGATTCAGTATTCCAATGACTACTAAAAAAAGGGACATTAACGTTAATTGTGCGCAAAAGTAAATCCATTGTATAATGCAATCAAATTAGGCCCCTCCACATATGCCGAATCTAATATAAATGAGCAACAACAACATATTTTGCCAGGAGCCATAGTCACCGAAAGAAACCGTGAGCGTTGGCCCCACGCATGCAAAGCCATATTAAAGACGTCTTGAGCTATTTTTCGCAGAAATTGCGCCACCATTGACGCAATGAGAGCGCCGGCACCTACTACCTTCCAATATTTGGCGAGAATACTTCGTATTTAGATGCAACCGTTCCAGTTTCTTTGCAATTTGGTTGGACCACATTTAGTACAACAAGACACAAATATGCGACGAGAGAGGCATGAAAATAGAACGCTTTTTATTTCCAATTTGACAGCCTTATCTGATAAATGACCACAACTGGTTTCTCATTGGCTAAAATTAATTGCCAAATCGCTTAAGCTACCTGCTTTCGTGCCTTAAATTTAACGAGAGTTCAATTCAATTGAGCTGACTCGCTTTAATAACTTTAAGCGAGTTGAAAAGCAACTCTTTTCACGAAATTTCCGGTTGTCACTCGCTAATCGATCACATCTAGTACAACAAGACGCAAATATGCGACGAGAAAGGCATGAAAATAGAACGCGTGCTTTATCTCCGATTTGACAGCCTTGTCGGATAAATGACCACAACTGGCTTCTCATTGGCTAAAATTAATTGCCGACTCGCTTTCCTGCCTTAACTTTAAGCAACGTTTCACGAGATGTTCGGTTGTCACTCGCTAAGCGACTTCACTTTAATATATTTTAAAACATCGATCATTCATATATTCCATAGGGCCCGGTCTGTTAAATGTTGTTTGATGTTTAATATTTTTCTTGTAATTTATTCAGATGTGGATCGGCTGAAATATCTCTGTTTTCCGTTTTTCGATTAGTGGTACGTCTGTTTGCGTTAAGTGGCAGTCCCGCTAAAAGCGGTCCGCTCGATTTCGCGACCAAAAATAGTTTTCCTTTATTTTTTTCTGGTCAAAAGGCTTTGGTACACATGTTTGAAATACACAATTCTTTTTTTTCAAATTCTTTATTTTCGCCCTGCTACAAGCAAGAAACGAATTCAGGCCGTATCGGCCCTTACGACGGTACTATAAGAAGCAAGGGCTGACAACTGCGTAGAAAAAGTAACGCAACAATGGCATGATTGAGACCAAACCGAAAGTTTAAATGCAACTGCGGATAGGTATTTCGCCGTTATTGCGGATCGTCAGCACAGTGTAGCAACAAGTTCGAGTAACTAACCTGACTGAGTTAGCACTTTCAAAAATGTCCACTTGGTTTTAAACTTCGGATATGACCCTGTCCACGTGTACAGCTTATGCCATACACAATGAACAAAACAGTCGAGAAAATCATGCCACTGTTGCAAAACTATCTGCCAGAGAGAACATGGCCAAACCATGTGAAAAAACTGACGCAACATAACGGATGTTTCTACGTAGCGCGCCTCTCAAAAACCATCAATTTTAGTCTCCCGATCACCGTCGAAACCCGGGGGGGGGGGGGGGGGGACTCCCATATGAAAGGGGCGGGGATGCTCGTCGTCTCGCTTAGGTCGCTTAGGGGTGTAAATTTCGGATTTTGGTCTCGCTAAGGGTGTTCTGTGCAAAACGCCATTATATTTTGCCGTCAAAGTCTCGTTTAGGGTTGCACGCGAAGAAACATTAATATAATACACTTGTCTGTGTTTTAAAATGGTCTCTTTTAGGGGTCAACAAAAGCTTGAGCCACACCCAGATTGGTCTCCTTTAGGGGTTTAATTCAAAATTTCCGACGGGCATCCCCGCCCCTTTCATATGGGAGTCTCCCCCCGGGCGTCGGTGGTGGGGGTGTTTCGCTGGGACCTAAGAACCTCCACCCCATCTCAGACCTAAAATGTCTATTTTTGCTACCCCATCTCAGACCATACAGCTAAATTTGGTAAAAGGCTCTTTATACAAAAAAGGGGTTTGTTTACACAAATTGACAGAATTAGGCGTCAAACCCATACACGCTCATTGAATCGACTTCTACAGGCACGGTTCCAGATGAAAAATGTACCGGAAAAAAATGACAAAACACTTAATTCGAAAATTGAACGGAAAAGTATACCCCATCTCAGACTTAGTGGGCAAAACTAAGACCCCATCTCAGACCCAGAAGGTAAAAAAACCCGACCCCATCCAGCGGCACATACCCGTATAGCTTATATATGGGAGACCCCCCCCCGGGTTTTTTTAGCTACTGCTAATTAGTATAAAGTTAAAATTTGGGTACACGGCAGTTAATTTGGGATAATACAGATCATTTGGAACCTATTTACGCATCTCTTTTCAAGCTAGCGATGCAAAAATCTTAGTCATATAAGAAGGATACAAAAAAAAACTTTTCTCTTTGCCTCTGGGCACAAGTCATGAAATGTTTTCTTATCGCTCTAGGGCCAGTAATAGATTGGAAGTCTGATGATCGGATTTCACCGTGCAGCCTCGTCACATAATTTGTTGAATTTTAAGTCAAAATTTACATTTCTTGAATCAGTTTTTCACTTCCTAATGTAACATTGCCTTGTATTTATTGTATTTCAAGCACACAAAAAGTTCAAATCACGTTCACCGATTTTTCATATCCAAAACATCATCACCAATATTTGGGTATAGGGGTGCCGCTCAGGGTCTGAGACCCTGACCCTGTTTAGGACAAAAAAGAAACGAAAATACCTACCCTGTGTAGAACAACACCCTTTATTTTAGGACCCTGTCTAGGACACGACTCGTGCGTGTTATTAATCTGAGCTTTAAAAAAATAGTAGACGGATCTGAAACGAAAACGACTTCACCTTCGCATGAATATGCTAATCACGACAAGGGAAGTCACCACAAGCGCTACGTTAACTGGAACCATACCCTGTTTAGGACAGACTCGCGTTAAATTATATACCCTGTTCAGGACAAAAATGCCAAAAACCATACCCTGTCCAGCGGCACGTCCCCGTATAGGTCATATAAGGGAGTACCCCCCCCCCCCCCCCCCCCCCCCCCGCGCGCCGGGTCACGCTCATACAAAGCCTTTGAGCTGACAGCAAACTTTGTCTGAGTCACGCACCCCTTCTTTCACAAAATACTAAATAAGCTTATATGCCAGGCGGTGTTGGACACGCTTCGCGCTGCATGCTGGGAGAAATTTAATCTTTACGTTATTTGCATCTTGACGCCAACCAGTCAACATCTCTGCTCTCCGTGATTCAAAGACGATTAGAGGTAGATTTCTTCGCTTTGTTGGAGAAATTACTGCGCTTCTTCGTTTTATATCTTTCTCTGACCTTTTGGCTATTGTAAATGTGCATTATGGATGCTTAGAACAGCTATAAAGGACCGAATTTAGTGATGAAAGTCCCGATCGCAAGGTGCGATCGCCGGCGCTCTCGCGCTCTAAAAAGAAAGATCGCTTGATCTGCCTGATCGTCGGTTAATCGTAACGAGAAAGGCGACATTACCGTCCGTCAGTCGATGCTTTTGCTACTATCTTTTGCCGAAGTTTACAACCGTCACGTATTTCTCGTCTTTGTTAAGTGAATTCGTGCAAGGAATTTAAAAACTGGCGTGAATCTGAAGAATCGTTTGCTCTTGTTTACACGGGATGTTTCAGAAGCGCCAAGGCAAGAAAAATGAACTGCTGGTTTTGCAGAAGGCCTTATATTGCATTTTATTCTTTAGGGCAGAGTGTAATTAATACCTTGCGAGCCGTTTATTGCCCCCGCAGGGTTTTGGCCCAGAGGCCAAAACCCGAGGAGGCACCCTAGCATTCCCCGGGTGTATACATACAAGGACAAAGAATATTTGTTGAAAAAGTAAGAAATGTGTTTGTAGTGGGCGAAACATTCTCGATTTGACAAAACTAGGCGCGCACGGTGGTCTCGGGTAATATTTTAGCAAGCGCGCACGGTGGTGTCGGGTACTTGCAACCACGAGGTCGCGTTTCGTCACCTTCGAGCTTCGCCATCTTCAAGCAGCATCTTGCGGGTGTGCGGAAAACTCAGACCCAGCGGAAAACTCAGACCCCACGAGATTACAAGAAGTTTTCTTCCTAGAAACCTTGAAATAATATTAAGAAACTGATTGTTCGACACATCGCATGCTTTGAAGTGCTAAAATAATATCAGCCTCGGAATTCATCTAAATTAACGTGTTTTGTTGCGATTCCTGAATGGCGTTCTCTTCAGGTGTTTGCTCAAGCGTAAAATATGCAACTTCGTCTAGACAAATCTGACCGCTTCTACACTCGCAAACACGGGAAATCCGTTATGTCTAGCACTATGGATAACTATGAATGAATACAACTGACTAAATTTGACTAAAATTTTCGCGACTCTTTTTTTTAATTTTTTCAGTGAAAAGTAACCGAAGTGCCGGCTGCTATTTTAAACCATGTTTATAGTTTTTCCCTGTTTGATCGACAACGATGATCCGGGCATGATAAATGTCTCGCTGTTATCTTGTTATTTCAGTTGCCAATTAACAGGAAGTGCAGTGCATTCTGTCGACGACTAAATTACAGTTCAATTGTTCTGGCAGCATATTGAATCAAAGTAAATCTGCACTGGTGGGGTGATTGCGTGACAATAAAACATTTTACGCGAGGTGAAAAGAATTGATCATGAGTGAAGTTTATTTCTTTTGTAATTTCGTGGGGTCTGAGTTTTCCGCCGGGTTTGAGTTTTCCGCACACCCGCATCTTGCAGCATTTGAATTAGGTCTTGCATTCACGAGTTCGCGTTTCGCCATCTTCGAGAAGCATTTTAAGGTGAGTATTTTGCACTTCAGTGATTTCTTTGAATTCAAAAGCATTCAACAGTACTGAATAAATTTGGTTTGTCAGACACAAATCAGTAGTCTGTGAACAGGCTTCTTTTTGGGGAATTGGGTTAGGTTCGGCGGTTAGGTTAAAACCCTCTTTCCCAGTCCGCGCTTGGCTCGCTTCGCTCACCGATTTTCCCCAAAAAGAAGCCTGTTCACAGGCTACAAATCAGCAAAGGGGTCGACAGACTCGATCCAACAGATCGCAAATATCTCAGAACAGAATGATGAATCTCAACTCAAACGTCTGTAACACTGAAAACTCAGAGTTGCATCGATATTGTCAGATCATTATATTGTCTACAAATGCATTGTTGCAAGTTTGGTTATTGTTGTAATGGTTTCTGGTGAGCTGTTTTTTTTTTCCAAAAATTACACGAATTTAATAACATACAATATGTTGCTGTTACACAGAATATAAATACAATACTATATGATTGTAATAGATTTCATTGTCAAATTTACAGATAAATATGACGACTACTTACATGGATGTTAACCTCAATAAAATGCTTGAAACGTTAATTTTTCAACAGTCGTATGCACAGTATTTATATTCAATACACATCCCATAAACAGGTTATCAAAAGCGGGGGCAGCTATAGTGAACACTATTTCTAGTACATACGAATTACGGCAACTTACTGCCACTGGTAATTTCTAAAAAAATTTGGAAATAAAATGCTCTACTATAAATGCACCACTGAAAGTCCATCTTACAAAATTATTGTATGGTTGGCATTTTTGAAAAGCTGGAAAGCCTTTACTTTAATATTTAGGGAACTGTATGTTGCTGCTACAACAAATTTAATTGTTTGTGTCAGCATTATTTTATACTATTTTTCTATAAAATAATGTATTTTTTGGCCAATCAGTTGTAAATTTCATAAATTAACTTTTATTTCTTTATTATGAAATTGATTCTGCCAAAAAACTGACCAGCCTCCTCCATAGGTGCATCTTGGGATAGAGAGGAGAAAGACCAAAACAATCAAGACTTTTACTTGGTTGCACCTTTCATTTGCAACACAAAATGAGCAAATAGAACATGACATCACATATTACCCGGTATCTTCCATTGTGGCAGACACCAATAATGACTCAATACCTGCATTCACCCTCTTCTTTCCTGGCAAAGATCTACATGCATGTACAGTGAAAATGGAACTGAAAGAACTTGCCAACTAAATAATTCAACTACAAAAAATGTCAATTAAAATTTTCAAGGAAGCTGAAATGAAAGTTTCCTGGATTACATGGCTGTATGTTTAAAACTGTTATAAAAACTAGTACGCCAGTGCTTCCTTTAAATCGACAGTGGTTGAATTAGTGGTTGATTAGGAGATAAACTAGAAAGAATTAGGAGATAAACTAGAAAGGGATAACCTCTTATCTCCTTTTCACTTTTTAAATGGAATTAACTGTAAATAAACAGTTATTACTATTATTATTATTATTATTATTATTAATATTTATACAATAAGACTCTTGTATGATGGTGTTATAAGGAATGGCAAAACAATTCAAATTCCCCACATCTGTTGCCAGTTCCTCCTGCAAACCCCTCGGGCTTCACATTGATTTAGTGGTATGACATGTACAAAGCAAGTAACTCAGATACCATCATTCTTTTATTATTCAAGTCCTCCTATGTTCAATAATTAAGTAAATTATGTTCAGTATGTTACTTAAATTCGACACTTTTTAAAAGTGCTACTTTCCAGTCCTATAATGCAAGTAATCTTCTATTTCCTATTTGTGGATAGTCAAGTGAGGTAAACATGCAAGTGTCTATGCCGGAAAATTGGCTCAGGTAGCCAATGTTCTTGCACACTGGCTTGCATGTTTCCCTTGCTTGACTATCCCACCAAATAATCCCTGAGAGAAATGAGAGACTCCCTACTTTGTAGTCTATATGATTGAGTCTCTCCAGTATACACTGCTTATAGTAGTTGTTACATTTCTTGAAATATATATTCCTGAAAACAATTTGGGCCCAATAATTCAAATTTTTCAAAGTTTCAATTATTATTGATGTGAAGCAGGTTTTCACAAACCAAAAAAACTTTAGCTTCTTGAATTTTATCAGTGTTGTGAACATAAGAAATATTTTTTACACAAAACAAAATTTGGCACAGAATATTTTCAGGACCTTCATGAGAAATGTATTACAAGTTCTTCTCCAAACTGAAAATTTGAAATAGACCTCATGTTTAAGGAGTCAGGGAATACTTGAAGGTCTCAGTGCAAAAAGGGGCCTACTGTATGTGCTAATGTTTGAAAGAAAATCCAACAAAACATTTTATTTTGAGGCCCTGGACATGAATTTACAGTTTTAAAAGCACTTGAAATGGCAAAAATGCTTGAACGCTATGTTAGAATCAAGCTCCTTCCTAACATACCGGGATGTAATCTAACCATAAAAATGTCAACAGGCATCCCTAGACCATTACCAAAACTCCCTCAGCAAATTACTAAAATACTGAACAAAATCATGCAACATCTCCAGACCATGACTCCTGTAAGAGATTCAGAGAGATCACAACTTAAAAATTTATTATATATATATTTTTTTCCCGGAATAAAGCTATGCAGGAAAAGAAAGCAGGAACATTCCATGGAAGCTGACTCAGTAATCAAAACAATATATTTGTACATGGGGTAAAGAGCCTTCGGGCCGTTTAGAACCTGAAATACCTAGAAGAAAAAAATATATGTATTTTAGATAAAAGGAATCAGTAAAAAATAGTATTCTGAGTTCCAAAAAGTTTGTTCTTATCCCGATAAAGCAGGTTTGCGTGCATCATTCACGCCATCACCTCCCGTGAAATCCGCTTACAAGATAATACGTGACAAACGCGAAAAAAGCTACAACTTCAAGTCGATTTTTCACCACTAAAACGGTGGGGCCCCAGTGGGCCCCCCCCGACGTTTTCTCAAAGTTTAACTATTAAACTTTAATTCTGTGCCAAAATAAATCCAAATACTGACCGAACGATGCAAAGAAAGGGCAAACTAAATACCCGTGTCACACATTAGTGGTATAACAAAGATTTTGAAGACAACATGGTTTTCATTGAACAAATTTGATACAAAATATGCTCACCTGAAGCTACAAGTTGGGTTATAGCTTGCCACGGTATTTCTCTTTCGGCCCTCCGAAAACGATAAACTAAAACGTTCGATGAAACGAGAAATCAATCCAAGAACAGAGAGGAGACCTCAACACGAAAGAGTGAAGACGGCCGCCATTAGTATCACTAAAGTGACGCGTGATTGGACGAATGAAGTCACGTGGACCGTGACCAACACCGCCTGCTTATATGCATTACAAGTTATCTCAATTATAAGCATCCTTGACATGACCTCGGTCAAAGTGATTGTTGACATAAAGATCATGTTCTATTTCTCATTTAATTAAAATTGAAGTTTTCCAGCCTGTGTCATTCAAAATTGATTATGCTTTTAGCAGCAAATCTTATCACTGAAAGAACAATGAACGATAGAAGAAAATCACGTTTCATTAATGTTTCATGTACAATGCAATTGCTCACCTCAAATTCTCTCTTCTCACTCTTCGGGGCGTTATGTTATCACATAAACCATCCTTTTTTCCCAACAGACTAGAGATCCCAACGGCAGATGTCTACCCTTGGTTATTGGAAACGGTGCCATCAGCATAATTCGTTGAAATATCAGATTGCAAATGATCAATATGATCCAACAAAATTGAGGGAATACTTTCCCAAATTCTGCATGTATTACAAAGCAGAAAGTTTACCACTAATTTAGGCTGCTCTATCTAGTGTAGAAACTCTCTTCTCTGCAGAATCGAGACATCTTTGTTCTCGCGCTTCGCGCTCGTGTCTCGCGCTACGCGCTCACGCCCCAAAACCCGCTTGAGCGCCCCCAATAACGCCTGTTATGCAGGCTAGATTATCGCCGAGACAAGACCGAGAAGAATGGCTTGTTTTAGGCGTATTTGTCTCATTCAATACAGGCCGTAAAAATCACTTCAGGCCGGATTTTCGCTATGTCATTCCGGCTATAATTTTTCGTACGGGTTTCACCCTTTTTAATCTATTAATACCAGCTACGAAAAGCGCGTGAAGCATTTCTCATAGACAAAGCAAAGACGTTAGAACCACTTGGAATCAACAGACGCGACGAACTTTATTAACTTTCTCATCACTAGTCAGTTTAGTTTATCACCCGTCAAACCCTTCACCAATCATATTCATTGTTTTTGTTATTCTTTAGTTTTTTCAAAACCACTTGTATAACGGTTTTACAGTTGTAATCATTTATAGTGCTAGCCCCTGAAGAAGCTTTGTTTTGCAAAGCGAAATATTGGGCACTATTATATTCCACTTTTATTTTATTTTATTTTATTTGCTTCTGCTTCTGTTTTTCTGCCGTAAGGATAAGTTTGCCGTTTTTTCCTTCACTTACTATAGAAATAGGTCAGTGTCTTTTAAAACCTCTTTAAACGCTCACAAGACAATTCACCCTTCACGCTTTCCTCCCACACCGCTATAAACGAATACCCTTTACACAAACAACCTTTTAATCAATTTATTAGCCTACGCACATCCGAATTTACTTCTCCTACACCACATATTACCTTATCTACTCTCAAATCTCCATAACTTGCGATATAGATCGTGTTTTGATTGGTTATTTCCAAATCACTGCAAATCACTGCGGTCAGTTAATATTGGTGGGAGAGCCAGAACAATGGACTGTCTACAGGCGCTTATTTTTTTTTCCTCCCCTCGTCTCGCGCTTCGCGCTCGTGTCGCGCTTCGCGCGAAATGCTTCGCTCGCCCCGCTTGGCTCATAAAGCGCCTGTCATGCAGGCTAGGGTCTATTAAGTCACGATTTACTAAATTACTCTTTTAAACACGGATCAATCTCTGACACACAACGTCAAGGAATTATCCGCCTGCTTTACAAGAAGAACGACAAGTTAGACTTGAAAAACTGGCAACCAATTTCTCTGTTAAACACAGATTATAAAATTTGTACTAAAGTAATCAAACATGCGGGATTCCTGACCGCAGTATTTTTAAAAACCTTTTTCTGATCCGGTGTGACGGAAGGTTTTGCTGGTGTCGGGCTAAGGAAAGCCTTTAGGGGAATCGGCGCTTGATAACGGGGGAAAACTAACTCAAATGGGCAACTCGCTTGCAAAGGAGAGCCGTCTCTCTCGGTAGGTACGGGATCAAACCACGAACTGGTACGCAACAGGAATTAACGAAGGCGATCAAGAAACCTGACTTGCGGTTCCAACAGCGTTTATTCCTGACTTGTGACTTTACGATGTAATCCAACGATGTAATCAAACGATGTAATCCAACTAACAATTGCAAACTAGGTTCTTATATACGTAAGGTACAAGTGTTCAACACAAAGGAACATAATGAAAGTGTCAAGCGAAATTCTTTGAGCTCAGCAAAAGTAAATTTCAAAATATATTTTTAACCCAAGTGTCCATTGTTCATAAAACTATTTTTAAAAGTAATCTACATTTGAAAACCCTAAAACAAAGAAGTAGCAGAAAAGCCAAGTCAGCAAGCGGCTTTTTAAGCACGTAATGGTGTCGTATCAATAGATTTGCAAGGTCGGCAAATAACTTGTACGGCACGTACTAGCGATGTACCATTATCGAGTTATTCACCTACAACAAAAGCTACTAAATTTAACTTCGATGAGTCAGCTAAACTATTCATACTGAAAAAACAAAATGACACCATTACTTGCCAAGTCGTTGATTAGTTAAATAAAACTGAAAAAACACCGTGAGTGCCGGACGAGACTAATTTAGAACAGTAATAACAACTATTGTGTGTACAGCTTGATACGTGAAAAATCGGCTAGACATGATAAATTTACTAACAAGGTGTCAACTTGAATAGTGGAACGAACCTAATTAAGAACGATAAATTAACCCAAGGTAAACTATTGTTCAGAAGGTAGTACATTTTAGTATGAATGAAAGCACGACCTGGTACAGTAATTGAATGCTTTTCGAAGAGGTTAAAACAATTAAGTTTGATTGTCAAAAACAAAACCCTGTTGACTTTTAGAAGATTAAATTTCGATGAATAGCACAAAAGCTTATAATAAAAGCGAATTTCATACTAAGCAAAACCTTTCACAGCTGAATGCGGAGTAAACCAAGCTGAATTGATCCATAGGAACTTTTTAACAGTGAACTCTCATAACTCATAACTCTCATATAACAGTGAACTCTCATAACTCCGAGGCGACCGACACAACAGTCATTTGTATTCCCGATTCAACTCCAGACATGTCCTCAATACTGTTACGTTTTTACAACAACGTACAATAATTCACTCACTAGTTTTCTCGTTGTTTATGTTCATATTGGCGCCAGAACAGCAACCATAACTATGGGAATTATACAAACCTCCGGTCAGGAAGTAAAATTGCAGTTTAATACCGATGCCTTGGATTTTATTTATACTTGACCAGAAATCCGCAAACATTTCCTTCCAGCAGAAATTTTAGCTGTCTCCGCAACCCGCAAAAATTTCCTCCCGCAAAACAAATTCAGTCGGACAAATCAACAAAACTATGACGTCTTTCCCATACTATTGCACAATCAAACCCTAATAGCAATGAATAGAAAAAAACGCAAAGTTCATGCTATTTTGCTCTGCCATACCGCTCATATTAAAACACAAACTTTCCTGTCCCATTTAACTTTCTTAAAACGTCTCCATTAGTAAAATACACCGTGAAATTCTCAAACTACGTTTCCCAAGAAAACGCATTTGACCTATTTCTACCCTGATAGGTAACGTGAGATATCGAAATTTAAGAAGGACTAATACCTTTGCGGTAACGTAATGTGAGATATGACAAGTTCAAGAAAAGTTCTGACATCCCAATACCCTAGGGAAATTAACAACAGGTCCGGGGGTGCTCCCCAAAAATTTTAGTGGCAGTATGTGACGCCCTTCTTGAAATCCTAACCGGTTTAACCAACCATATCCTCAATGCCCTAATATAGCTTCTATAAAGAAGGAAGAAGAAACCCCCCCGGACAAAAGTCCACAACATTTTGTTAACAACTTTTGTCCCTTTTTCGTTCTCAATTCCGAAATCTCGCTTAATGGGCATGCGCATTAACGAGATAAAAATAGCTGATAATGAAAAATATACAGAAAACAAGGAAAGGAAACTAACACAAAAGTGAATAATTAGTATATTTCTTCGCGAATATTGAGGCCGTGAGGAACAAGTGTTCTGCCTTTTGAAATTAAAAAAGCTTCTTTGGCCTTACGTATTGAGTCTCGGTTAGAGAAAATGTTTTTAATGGGGATTAGTTGCATGTCATTAGCAGTGTGATTAGGAGGGGAGAGAAAATGTTCAGCGGCTGTAGTAGGTTTAGACTTGGTGTTGGGATTATCTATAGTACGGCGGTGTTCATTAAATCTGTCTTTTAAACGTCGTTTAGTCTCTCCAATATATTGTAAATTAGAGCGGTTACATTGAATCATGTAGATTAAATTTTTAGTGTCACAGGTCAGGTTAGATTTGATAGTACACGTTTCACCGGTTGAGAAGAAAGTATAGTTAGTAATGAACTCTTACGTAACTCTTCTACACCGGACGCATTTCTATTTTATATTACAAAACTGGATTCTATGGCCTTATCACTTGAATCTCTCCTCACTAACAGGCGCGCTAAGAAGACTGCTCCCATCCGCCGGCGTATTTTTTACAACAATCTCGGTCATAATAATCTTAGGGAGTAATGATACCTCGAATTGGAGTCCGAGTTCGAGTTCGAGTTCGAGTTCGAGTTCGAGTTGGATTTCGAGTTGGATTTCGAGTTGGACTTCGAGTTGGATTTCGAGTTGGACTTCAAGTTGGACTTCGAGTTGGATTTCGAGTTGGATTTCGAGATAGTAGGAAAATAAAAAAAACCTTGCGTTTGTTATAAATTGATTTCATCGATTGATTATTAACTTTTCTAAATCATAAAAAATGTCAAAGAAAAGAAAACAGCATTTAACTAGATTGTTCCCTCAAGTTGACTATCATCTGGAAAAAGAGAACGTAGTTGCAGAACGATTAGGAACACAGTTATCAATTTTTCATCGTTCATTTTTGGAAACAAACACGTCAAAACAGTCAAATATATGTCCAATTATTTCGCGTAAATTGAAACGATCACCCCGTTGTTTAATTAATTAACTTTTTATGATATTTATCTGAATATCCCTGAAACTAACTAACTAACTAACTAACTAACTATCTAACTGTTATTATTTTAAAAGCATATTTTATCGCTTTTATATTGAACTGGTCGCGTGTTGTATTGCTTTTGGCTGTTCTTTGCAAGCGCAAGCACAACTTTTGTGATTGACATTCAGTATAAATATAACTGACTCGTTCGTTAACAACAAGGACAACAAAAGCTAAAAAAAAGGAATGGTGAGTTAATACCTTTAATTAAATCTAAAACCCGTCCACCTATAATGGGACACGGTTACAATACTTATTAAGTAAGTTATAGTACATTCAACAAAATTACTGATTGGGGTCGGGATGGGGGTGTTGTCCATAGAAATTCTCGTATGCTCTGCATAGTGTGTCTATCCCTTCCCCTTGTGGAATATTCGTGTAAAGACTGGTAGCGTCTAGATGACTAAAAAAGTGCCCTCTGGGAGGGGTGTCCTGTTTACCCGGTCCGGACCCAATATTTTCTGTATTAGTGTGCCCATGGCAGACGTGACCGACAAAATGACCAAGCTAACAAGTTCCACCCTACTATCAAATTTACGGCCGAAATATCAGAGAACAAAATCACTTTCCTCGACACCACAGCGTACCTTTCCACAGTGTTTAAAGGCGAAAGATTCACAAAAGATTCCATCTTGGATATCAAAACTCACTACAGGCCGACCGAGACCTTTCAGTACACACGCTTCGCCTCGTGCCACCCACCAGGCGTAAAAATTAATATGAATTCATTAAAGGCGAAGCAATAAGATTGCTTAGAACTAACTCTTCAAAAAAAAATTGAAGAGAGCCTTTTAAAATTCAAACAACGCCTCAAATCACGGGGTTACCCAGAAAACATCATGGAAAGGTCCCTTTACCTCTAGACAATCGGCACTTACACAAAAGAAAAAAGGTCACGAGAGGATACTGCCTTTTGTCGCAACGTACCATCTGGCAGTTAAAAATTTAAAACAAAATACTGATGAAACATTGGAGCCTTATACAAAATCAGCCGTTGCTGAAAACAATTCTTGAAAAACCTCCAATAATCTCCAACTTAAAGGGCAATTCCCTCAAAGACACGCTCGTTAGAGCAAAAATATAATTTGAAGGCGACTATGCGACGAGACCTAAAAAGCCACATGGAGAGTCCGTGCAGGTCTGTCATTACCTTTTTATCATTTTGCGTGACAAATGCACTTGGGACTCGGGGCCGCTTGTTTACATTAAATAAAGAAACCATGTTCTTCATTCTCTGGCCTTCAAGTCAAAGCGACAAACAGATGGTTTCATCGTCCTTACAATGTAATAAAGTACTCGGTAAAGGTAAAGCTTAATTTAGCTGCGTTCACAGCCAGCCGTTCGAAATTTTTTTTCAGCCGTTAACCTCGAGCCGTTCCAAATAATTCTTTAGCCGTTCAGCCGTTCAGGCTCCGTTCACAGCCAGCTGTTCGAAATAATTATGTTGCCGTTCAGGCGTTCACAGTCAACCGTTCGAAATTTTTCTTCTGCCGTTCAAATTTTTTCTTCAGCCGTTCATGGTAACCGTTTTAATCGGCTCCGCCACCCGTTTTTCATCCGTTCAGTAGTCGTGCGTTTTGCCGTTCGAACGGCATATATATAGCCAAGTTCATCCAACAGAAAAATAGATCAAGTCGCTCATCTGTTCACTATATAAAGTACATGCAATTAACGAGATAGCCCCAAACAAGTCTTCTACTGCATAAGCTTTACTCGCAGCACTTCACTACTAATTTATCTTGTACAGGATTCTACTGATCCAGATCCCGCCCCGGGGATCCAGATCTTGGCCACAGATCCAGCACCTTGCTTTCATCAGTTTGTAGTCATGGTTTTTGCAGTTTGTTGTTTACATTTTTCATTTTTTTTTTCACTTTTGCCGTTTACCCAGGCATCAAGTGCGGATTATTATAGAATCACTCTCAAAACTAAAATAAAATCGATATGCACAATCACACTTATCGATTTTTATCGATTTCCGATATAATTAGTTAATTTCTGTCGATTTTTATCGATTATATTTTTTCATATTTGTATTTTTTTTAACTCGAAGTCCAACTCGAAGTTCAACTCGAACTCGAACTCGAACTCGAACTCGATGTCCAACTCGACGTTTCGGGATTCCCAATAATAGGTCAATACTGACGTAAACGACAATCCATCTAATGTTACAGAAAACACCTCTCCTAATTCATCCATTGTCTCCCCTCGTAAAAGTTCCCGACGTAAAACTAAACCCGCTAACATTCAACCAGATAATTCTTCTGTCATTAATCTTTCTAATTCTCCTCTATCTGCTGACGGCAGTATCGACTGGGACTGGTAAGATGGCGGAGTAGACGTGCAGTTTGAAGCTCCGATATTGGTGGCTCGGAATTTTTGTTTCGTTCAATGTCCGCAAAAACGAAAACTCGATCGACATCTTCAAGTATGTCTGATACTTCATCTGAAGAGAAGAGAACCCGTGACGACACTGAAGAAGCGATGAAATCTAATGACACGGTATGGGAGGCACTCGAAATGGCGGACAATATGGGCGATAAGCTTGACCTGATACTACGCCGGTTGAATAAGTTAGACATCATCGAACAACGCCTAAATAATGTCTGGGTTTCTGTGGCTAATATCGAAGAAACTTTAAGTAAGCTGGACAAGGACGTAAAAAATTTAGAAGAGAAAACAAATAAGATCGACCTTGTAGTGAAGGAGCTAGAAGACAGCTTATCCTATAGCGAGGAAGACATTACTGATCTTAAGCGAGATATAGAGAAATGGAAAAAGGAAGTCCTCTACCTTGAGACATACAGCAGAAGGGAAAACCTCAAGTTTTTTGGCTTAGAGGAGAAAAATGATACAACCGACGAAACTAACAATCGATCTCAAGTAGAGGATACGAGAGAAGTAATCTAAAACTTTATGGAACAAGAACTTAAAATCGAAAACCCGCGGGACCGTATTGTTTTCCAAAGAATCCATCGTTTGGGAAAACCCAAAGAAAAGGGCCCACGACCAATTATTGTAAGATTTCTGCGATATACGGATAGGGAAGAAGTGATGAACCAAGCGCGTTTGAACCTAAATGGAAAGGACTGCTTTGTATGTGATGACATTCCCAAGGAACTCTATGATTCGAGAAAGAAGCAACGAGATAAGTTCCAAGAGGCTTTGAAAAAAGGCCACAAAGCTTATTTTAGCAAGGCCCATCCTGATCAATTGTTTGTCAACGGGAAGTTTATTGCACCAGACGAACCACTGTCTTAACATTCTGACTTTATGTCGATAAGTTACTCTATAATTTTGCCGTTCATTTTTTCTATATTTAGTATTACCTTTTTCGTTTCGCATAAATTATTCGCTTTTTTCTTTTTGTTTTCACATTAACGGACATTTTTATGTCATAATTGCCACATCGGAGAATTAATACAATATCTCAACGCACGCCTTCTTGCTTTTGGCGGTGAAAGAATGCCCATACAATTCGCTTTGGGGCTGTCGGTGAGTATAAGGCCTATAATGTCCTTTGTTTATGTGTGCTTTAATTACGTGCTTTTCCAGTTATCTAACTCCAAATACTTATTACATCTAACGGTCAGTGTGTTGTCACTTACAACTTAGTCATCATGTATTTAAAATGCGATGGGTGAAGTTAATTTTCAGTTAATATCGTTAAATGCTCGAGGGATTCGCGATTTTCACAAGCGCAAATCCATATTTACATGGATACAAAAACAAAGAGTTGACATAGCATTTATACAAGAAACATATAGCACGCCGGAAATAACTAATGAATGGAAAAATCAATGGCGCGGAGAAATGTTCTTTTCTCATGGAACAAACCATTGTAGGGAAGTGCTTGTGTTATTCAACGATGACCTTCATCTTGAAGTAAAAGTAAAAGAAGACACCAACGGCCGATATGTTCTCATAGAAGCACTCATACAGGAATCACCCTTTTTACTTTTGAACCTGTATGCACCTACTAAAAGTAATGATCAATGCATTTTCTTTAAGGAAATCACTTTGGCTTTGCACGAAATAAATATTAATGCTGACCCAGACTCGCAAATTATAATTGGAGGAGATTTCAATGTACACTTAAATCCTGCTCTTGACAACTACGGAGGGAAAGCGGAAGCAAAAACATCAGCCAAAAAGATAAGAGATCTTATGCTAGTGTACGACTTGATTGATATATGGAGATTACGTAATCCGGACAGTTCACGTGAAGACAAAAGAATCCACTGGTGCAACGGCGTTTGGACTATTGGCTTATAAGCAATTATAAGCTGATATACATCTTATAAATAATAAATACCCCCAATGGCTGACGGAATTTTCTGAGGTAAAAGATAAAAGAGTTTTATGGGATTTAATAAAATACAAGATCAGACAAATTACCATGGAATACAGTAAAAACAAAGCTAAGGAGCGAAATATTCGTTTTACTGAATTGGACGAAAAACTGAAATACTGGGAAGAGAAATGTAGCCTTGATCCATCAGAGGCACATATCGACCAGCTAGAGTGCGCCACGTGTGAGTATGAATCGCTTTATGATTACATAGTTCAAGGGAAAATCATCTGATCTAGAATTAACTGGTATGAAAAAGGTGAAAAAAACTCAAAATTTTTCCTGAACCTTGAAAACACTAGATCTACTAAAACTTCAGTCCGACGCCTATTAAATAATGAAGGCAAGTCAATCATAAAATCAAAAGCTATCCTTGACAAATTGGGAAACTATTTTCATTGCTATGTTTGCGCCGTAATGGCCTCACGCGCTACATAAATTAGCACATTTCCCCTCCTGAGACCGTTCTAATGCCTTTGGGTATTTCGCTTAGTATTTATACGCCCTCCCGACTTGAGATCGTTCTCATTTTGCGTTCATGCCCCGAGAGGTCTCTTCAGAGGTGTCCTTTTTTTTGCTTTTCTCACTCGAACGTTTCCGTCGCTGAGCACTTCACCTTCATGGCCGAAGTTCCTGCAGCTTTTCCTACGGACGTTTTAGAAGCCGCTCGCCCTGTTGTTCGCGTCGCAACCGAAGCTCCTGCTGCCGGTGTTGCTGCTGGTGCCGCTGGCGAAAACCCCGCTCCACCCGCCGAAGAATTTTCCTGGACGTTGATCGTCTTTTAGTCTGTTTTCTAGGCGTTTGTCGCCCCCTGGTTAGCTTTCATAGCGTGCGTCGCCTTAAGTTAGTTTTTTACGACGAGTGTCGTCTTTAAGTTTGTTTCTAGGCGTGTGTCGCCTTCAAGTTCAGTGTTTTTATGGCGTGTATCGCCTTCAAGTTTGTTTACTGGCGTGTGTCGCCTTCAACTTAGCTTTCACGGCGTGTGTCGCCTTCAAGTTCAGTGTTTCTATGGCGTGTGTCGCCTTCAAGTTTGTTTATTGGCGTGTGTCGCCTTCAAGTTAGCTTTCACGGCGTGTGTCGCCTTCAAGTTCAGTGTTTTTATGGCGTGTGTCGCCTTCAAGTTTGTTTACTGGCGTGTGTCGCCTTCAAGTTAGCTTTCACGGCGTGTGTCGCCTTCACGTTCAGTGTTTTTATGGCGTGTGTCGCCTTCAAGTTTGTTTACTGGCGTGTGTCGCCTTCAACTTAGCTTTCACGACGTGTGTCGCCTTCAAGTCCAGTGTTTATATGGCGTGTGTCGCCTTCAAGTTTGTTTATTGGCGTGTGTCGCCTTCGAGTTAGCTTTCGCGGCGTGTGTCGCCTTCAAGTTCAGTGTTTTTATGGCGTGTGTCGCCTTCAAGTTTGTTTACTGGCGTGTGTCGCCTTCAAGTTAGCTTTCACAGCGTGTGTCGCCTTCAAGTTCAGTGTTTTTATGGCGTGTATCGCTTTCAAGTTTGTTTACTGGCGTGTCTCGCCTTCGAGTTAGCTTTCACGGCGTGTGTCGCCTTCAAGTTCAGTGTTTTATGACGTGTGTCGCCTTCAAGTTTGTTTATTGGCGTGTGTCGCCTTCGAGTTAGCTTTCACGGCGTGTGTCGCCTTCAAGTTCAGTGTTTTTATGGCGTGTGTCGCCTTCAAGTTTGTTTAGTGGCGTGTGTCGCCTTCAAGTTAGCTTTCACGGCGTGTGTCGCCTTCAAGTTCAGTGTTTATATGGCGTGTGTCGCCTTCAAGTTTGTTTATTGGCGTGTGTCGCCTTCGAGTTAGCTTTCGCGGCGTGTGTCGCCTTCAAGTTCAGTGTTTTTATGGCGTGTGTCGCCTTCAAGTTTGTTTACTGGCGTGTGTCGCCTTCAAGTTAGCTTTCACGGCGTGTGTCGCCTTCAAGTTCAGTGTTTTTATGGCGTGTATCGCCTTCAAGTTTGTTTACTGGCGTGTGTCGCCTTCGAGTTAGCTTTCACGGCGTGTGTCGCCTTCAAGTTCAGTGTTTTATGACGTGTGTCGCCTTCAAGTTTGTTTATTGGCGTGTGTCGCCTTCGAGTTAGCTTTCTCGGCGTGTGTCGCCTTCAAGTTCAGTGTTTTTATGGCGTGTGTCGCCTTCAAGTTTGTTTACTGACGTGTGTCGCCTTCAAGTTACCTTTCACGGCGTGTGTCGCCTCCAAGTTCAGTGTTTTTATGACGTATGTCGCCTTCAAGTTTGTTTATTGGCGTGTGTCGCCTTCAAGTTAGCTTTCACGGCGTGTGTCGCCTTCAAGTTCAGTGTTTTTTTTTTAGCGTGTGTCGCCTTCAAGTTTGTTTACTGGCGTGTGTCGCCTTCGAGTAAGCTTTCACGGCGTGTGTCGCCTTCAAGTTCAGTGTTTTTATGGCGTGTATCGCCTTCAAGTTTGTTTACTGGCGTGTGTCGCCTTCAACTTAGCTTTCACGGCGTATGTCGCCTTCAAGTTCAGTGTTTTTATGACGTGTGTCGCCTTCAAGTTTGTTTACTGGCGTGTGTCGCCTTCAACTTAGCTTTCACGGCGTATGTCGCCTTCAAGTTCAGTGTTTTTATGACGTGTGTCGCCTTCAAGTTTGTTTATTGGCGTGTGTCGCTTTCGGGTTAGCTTTCACGGCGTGTGTCGCCTTCAAGTTCAGTGTTTCTATGGCGTGTGTCGCCTTCGAGTTTGTTTTTACTGGCGTCTGTCGCCTCCAAGTTAACTTTCACGGCGTGTGTCGCCTTCAAGTTCAGTGTTTTTATGGCGTGTATCGCCTTTAAGTTTGTTTACTGGCGTGTGTCGCCTTTAAGTTAGCTTTCACGGCGTGTGTCGCCTTCAAGTTCAGTGTTTTTATGCCGTGTGGCGTCTTCAAGTCTGTTTAATGGCGTGTGTCGCCTAAAGATAGTTCTCTTGGCGTATGTCACCTACAAATTTGTTCTTATTGCTTTTGTCGTTTGTCGCCTTTTAGTTTGTTTTCACGGCGTGTGTCGCCTTCAAGCTTTTCGCTTGTGTTGTCTTTCAAGTCAATTTTCAAGCGTATGTCGCCTTTCAAGTAAGCCCGTGGCGTGTGTTACCTAGTTTGTTTTCATAGCGAATGTCTATTCTGTGTCTCTTGCTTTCGGTTGCCTTTTGATGTCGTGCGTCTACCTTCAACTCAGTTTTCGTAATGTGCCGCCTTTTGTGATTGTTTGTGTGATTTTTTCTTGCCGCGTCCCTAAGGACGCATCGCTTGTCAAGCTAGGTGTTTCGGCGTCACTGTTTATTGCAAATCAGACTTATTTTGCATCTCACCTACGTTTCGCAATTTTCGGATCGCGCCGCCTTTAGCCGACTTAGCCATTTGTCTTCGTATGTCTCATTTTGCGGTTATGTTCATGGCGCAAGATTTTCCTTTCGCTGTACGTTTAACTTTCGGCCGTTTGTTATTGTTTGCATTACATTTCTCGCAATGTATTGAACCCCGTTTCACGACCTGTTGTTTGTTGTCTAGAACACTCGTTTACATTCTTTCTGTTATATTTTTCTCGCACGTTACACGCTGTTGGGCCTTGTCACATGTCATCGTGGCTAGCACGTAATTCTCTTAGTTTATAAATTTTTTAAATTTTCGTGCGTTTCTTCGCGCTGTTCGTTGTCGAGTAAATCTCTGTGCAAGTAAAAGAGTCTATTTTCTTTATAATAGTCGCTGATTTCTTAGGTCTTCTTAGCTGCCTTGACTGTTATTATTTACGTCCGCCGCAGCCAACCTGCTTTAATTGTGGCCAGAGGAGCCAAATTGCTCGATTTTGTCCGAAATATTATACTCCTGCAGTGTTTCTATTTTTTGCAATAGATATTTATGTTCTCGGCTGCAATCCATCGTCCCTTTTGTTTTGGGTTTTTCGCTATTAGGATACTTCTGCTACCAATTTGGTCGATCTGGGACGGGTCTTCTAAACAATACCCGATACTCTGTCTACGACGGGGTCCCTGGATCGGCCTGGTTGGTGGCTCCCCCTTTTCAGACTTATTTGTTTTCGTTTCACCTTGCTCGCTCTAGGCGTCCCCACAGCCGTTCTATCTCGTGTTGAGAAATGCTCAAGAATCTGTTATATCTACTCCTATTTGGTGCAATTGGAAAGGGGGCCCTCCGACTGGGCCGGTCCACTCCCGTCCATCCCGATGGTGGCTTCCGGGAAGGTTCACGCCTCACCAGACATTCTGCGATTTAGTGACCCCTTGTTTTTCTTTCCTGATTTTATCCATCGTAACATTCCAATGTGGTCTACGCTTCTTCATAATTCCCCCAACCGTTCATCATTTCTTCGGTACTCGGAGTTTGGCGTGGATGTAAGGATTTAAGGGTTCTTTCCAAGGTCAAGCTTATTGCTGGCCGCAGGTACGGTTGATAGCACGATTGGAAAGTTGCGCTCTGTATTCAATTCCGTTGGACGATCAGGCGATTGGTCGGGACTACCCCGGTAACCCTGCAGCTCATCCGTCTGTAAAAGAATACCTGGCCTCAATTTCCGAGGAACAGGCAAAGGCAAGGGTCTCTACTCGTCAGGCCGTGCCACTTTTCTTCTACAAATTTATTAGACTGTGTTCTTGTCTTCGTAACCGAGCATTTTTACCATCTATATCCCCGCTGGAAAGGTACATCGTCAGTCGTGATATAGCTTTCTTCTCTCTAGATTTCTACTCCGGTGACAGAGCTTCTGATCCTGGTCGGATTTATATTAAGGAGGTTCTGCTACTCCCTGACAAGCAAGGTTTGTTGTTTCACCACAAGTGTGGTAAAACACTTCGCGGAAAAGACTAGTATTTTCGCTATTAAACCGTGTCCCCTTGACAGTATAGTCTCCCCCGTCGTAAATCTCACCACGTACGTCAAGTTGGCTGACCTTATGAACGTCAATCTTCGAGAAGGCTTTCTGTTCCACGCTAACGCACCGAAGGGCGACGTATCTTCCAAACCTTTCGTCGGCTCAACTGTGGCTAACCGTCTGCGCCTCAGTCTGTCGGCTCTTAATGCTGCTGAGGGCAAGACTATGCACAGCTCTAGGAGTGGCTGTTCTATAACCCTGTCCCTTCTTGGTACGTCAGACGACCAGGTAGCTAGACGTGTTGGTTGGAAAAGCATTCAAACCGCACAATATTACTCTCAGGTTCCGAAAGTCACGGATCTGTCTCTTCCGGCTTCTCTTCTCGCTCAAGGATCAGTCAAACGGAAGAATAACGTTTGTCATGCAGAATCGCTGGGGGCTGAGTTCCGTGCCCGTAATAATTTCAAGGGTTTATCTCTCGCGTTTCCTTGATGTACTGACAATAAAACCTCACCTTTTCAGAGTTGAGCGTCTGAGATTGGGAGGAATATGGGTTTGTTTTCGGGGTATGTTCGCCTATCAGCGGCAATTTGTGCTTGGCTATGAAATTATTTTCGCCCCATGTCTTAGTACCCTCGCGTGTGCCATAGAGGTGCAGCATGACAATGAAAATTATTCTACTATTTTCATTGCTATGTTTGCGCCGTAATGGCCTCACGCGCTACATAAATTAGCACATTTCCCCTCCTGAGACCGTTCTAATGCCTTTGGGTATTTCGCTTAGTATTTATACGCCCTCCCGACTTGAGATCGTTCTCATTTTGCGTTCATGCCCCGAGAGGTCTCTTCAGAGGTGTCCTTTTTTGCCCCTCCCTCCTCCCCTCAGCGACGGAAACCTCCGCATGCTGCACTTCTTCGCATGCGCGGAAATTATTTTCGCCCCATGTCTTAGTACCCTCGCGTGTGCCATAGAGGTGCAGCATGACAATGAAAATTATTCTACTATTATCAAAACCTTTATCGAAAACAAGATCCGACGGAAAGGGCGGCAAGTTCTAAGGATTTTATAGCCAACATGCCCATGCCGATATTAACCGACGACAATTAATCACTTTGTGAGGGAGAATTGTCTTGTGCAGAATGCCTCGCCTCCTTACAAAAAAATGCCTAATGGTAAGTCACCTGGAAACGATGGTCTAACACCAGATTTTTACAAAACATTTTGGAACCTTGTGGGCCAGCAATTAACAGACTCCTTAAACCATTCATACAATCACGGGGAATTATCAAATACCCAAAAACAAGGTGATTAGGTTAATTGAGAAAAAAGGCAAGGATAGGCGTTACATTAAAAATTGGAGACCGATCTCACTATTAAATGTTGATGTTAAAATAGCCTCAAAAGCACTTGCCCTGCGTTTAGAAAAAGTGCTGCCAAATATCATAAATGACGATCAATATGCCTATGTTAAAGGCAGAACCATTTTCGATGCTGTCCGCACTATTGAAGACATTATGGAATACACGAAAGTTAAACAATTGCCTGGTTTAATGATTGCCCTAAATTTTGAAAAGGCGTTTGATTCCCTAAGTTGGAAGTTTCTGATTGACACCTTAATTCCTTTCAATTTTGGTGAGTCTTTCATCAAATGGGTCAAAGTATTATAGGGGAGCTCTGCGGGCCGAAGGCCCGCGCGGAGCGCCATACTCATAGAACCAATGCTCGTCATTTTTCATGGTCATGGCCAGCGGAATGTTTCGCGGGCGGCGTCTGTCATGTCAGTCCGGTGTCCGAACGAACGTTTTTCGCGCGGCTACACAGCCGAATGTCACGTCAGCTATACGCTCAACACTCTTGTTGAGTCAGTGGTTAACCGTTGAGTTTAGCCGAGAAAACCATTTGCAAAGTTGACAGGTTTCACATTTCTCAAACAGTGGTCAAGACCGCATTTGAGGCTGCGTAACTCTGCAAGTCAAGCGTTTTGGAGGAATATAGAGCTAAGTGCTTAAGCTTATTTTTAAACCTGATTTCGTCTTAACTTGAATCTAGTATCATTACTTTACTGTTTTATATTGTGCAATTTTGGCTTGCATTTAAAAAGGTTTCAATTTTGAATAATTAGGTTATATAAAACGTGCTTAAATTCAGTTGTCAATTCATGATTTCTTTCATCGAAGACAATCATTTCGGCCTCGATGAATGCATGGTACGTTTTGCTTTTAAACATAAACTAATGGAGATTTGAACAAATTTGATTGTGTTGTCCATTTTTATGTGTTTGTTCCTTCATTACATTGGTTGAAAAGCGATTTTATGTAAACAAAACAAGACTTTGATTTTATAGTACCGTTCTATCTTCACTCGCGTCGCCTTATGCAAATATGTTTGTATTTTTTGCAATTTTGATTTTCAAATCAGTTTCTCGGGCAATTTTTGACAAGCAACAAGTGTATTTTATTCGGAAAGTGGTCGTATTAGTTATTCTAGACGGAGAAAAAGTTGTTTTTGTGAACGTTTGTACTGTCTAAAATGTACTGTGCAGACATCTCTTTCTTCACTGCCACTTTAGCAAATAATTCTGGTTGTCTGTTGTTCGTTGGCTAAATAGCATGAACATCATTGTGCGGATTTTGAACGACGAAGACATAATGTTAGGTCTTGTCGAGAAAAGAATGCATTGGTCATTATTAAACCACATCATTATTGTCGTGAAATTGATCATTTATCAGAGCCGTTTAAAATTGTGCAATGTTATAGCTAAACTAAAATACATAGAAAGTATAGAACGATCCATTTCGAAAAAGAATGGCAGAAACAAGTTTCACATTGAGAAGTGGCAGCCCATAAATAACAACAATAATAATCAGTAAATTGTCTCAATCAATAACAAAACTGATTTTATAGTACCGTTCTATCTTCACTCGCGTCGCCTTATGCAAATATGTTTGTATTTTTTGCAATTTTGATTTTCAAATCAGTTTCTCGGGCAATTTTTGACAAGCAACAAGTGTATTTTATTCGGAAAGTAGTCGTATTAGTTATTCTAGACGGAGAAAAAGTTGTTTTTGTGAACGTTTGTACTGTCTAAAATGTACTGTGCAGACGGTCGCGTAATACTGTTTTTGAGAATTGCTAAAATTGAAAAATAGCCTTCGTCAATCTTAATTCTAGTGCTTTTGAACATAAATTAATGGAGATTTGAATATTTTTTTTTGAAAGAAGATTGTGTTGTCCATTTTTATGTGTTTGTTCATTCATTACATAGGTTGAAAAGCGATTTTATGTAAACAAAACAAGACTTTGATTTTATAGTACCGTTCTATCTTCACTCGCATCGCCTTATGCAAATATGTTTGTGTATTTTTGCAATTTTGATTTTCAAATTAGTTTCTCGGGCAATTTCTGACAAGCAACAAGTGTATTTTATTCGGAAAATAGTCGTTCTAGTTATTCTAGACGGAGAAAAGTTGTTTTTGTGAACTTTTGTACGGTCTGAATTAATGTAATGTGCGGACGGTCGCGTGATAAGCTTACTGTTTTAGAGAATTGCTAAAATTGAAAAATAGCCTTCGTCAATCTTAATTCTAATGCTTCCGACCTTTCACCTTAGTTAAACTTGTTCACAGAGCGACGCTGTTAGACTAAGCCTATCTATATATATTACTGTAATATTTCAAGCTGTATCCTTAATAATGGTTTTTCGACTCAATTATTTCAAGTTCAAAGAGGTATTATACAAGGTGACCCGTTGTCACCTTACCTCTTCATCATCGCGTTGGAAGTGCTGTTAATCAAAATCCAAACAGATAGTAACATAAAAGGTATTAAAATTGGCAATAAAGAAACGAAATTAACTGCGCTTGCCGACGATTTAACCACTTTTCTTAATAACACAGTCTCATTCAAACATCTTTCGAACACACTCCACCAATTTGGTATTTGCTCCAGTTTAAAACTGAACGAAGAAAAAACTAAAGCCTACTGGCTTGGTATCAGCCACAAAATCAATCAGCCCCTAAACATTGAAAAAGTTAACGAGCCAATTAAAATCCTTGGCATTTTATTTCACTTACGATTGGCGCATAAAGCAGGAGTTAAATTTTGACGCAATCCTGAAATCACTTAAAAAAAAAAACAATGGAGAAATCTCACCTTGTTAGAAAAAATCCAAATTATCAAAACTTTTGCAATACCGAAGTTGATGTATCGCGCATCTCTTCTTCATTTGAATAAAGACCTCATTAAGCAAATTAACTCTATTATTTATAATTTCGTTTGGAAAGGTAAAGACAAGATCAAACGTCTATCCTTGGTCTCTGATTATAAGGATGGAGGATTACGAATGCCTCATATCGAATTATTGATAAACACGCAACGGATTCTTTGTCTTAAAAAATATGCAGAGGACTATTACAACCCGTGGAAAAATTATCCTTTCAAACTATCTGAGGGACTACGTTGGTAATTTCCTTTTACGCTGCAATTTCAACCCTGCGGACCTCCCAAGTGACCTCCCGAGATGTTATCTGGAATGTTTCACACTATGGTCCAAATATATTGACAAGGAAATTTCCACACGGGAAAACGTCCACAAGCAAATTCTATGGAACAACCAATTTCTGCGCATTGAAAATAAAACTACATTTAATAGAAAATTAATTGGCAAAGGTTTTGTTCATGCCGGTGATATTCTGTTACCCAACGGCAAGCTAAAGCCGTGGCAATTTTTTAAAGAAAGAGGGCTTAATTTAAACGAATTCATATTATTATTAGGAATATCAACCTCTTTCCCAAACTCGTGGAAAAACATTCTTAACGCAAGTGTAGCTAACCCTCGAGACCAATGAAACCCCGACCTAACAAGTCTGGATCATATTTTGAAAATAAATAACGAATCTGTCAAGGTCAAAGAGCTATCCACAAAGAAACTGTATTGGGGAATTATTGAGCAAATACGCCTTTGCCCATCTGCTCAAGAGAAATTATGCTACATTAAATAATAACCGAAATCTCGATTGGAAACAGATTTATTTAATCCCACATCAGGTTACGCTAGATACAAAAACTAAGAACTTCCAATATAAAATACTAAATAGAATAGTATTTACAAATAAAATTATGTACAAGATGAAATTATGCGATACACCTATGTTTACCTTCTGTGAAAAGTCGGAAGAATCCCTCGAACATCTCTTTCTTCACTGCCACTTTAGCAAATAATTCTGGTTGTCTGTTGTTCGTTGGCTAAATAGCATGAACATCATTGTGCGGATTTTGAACGACGAAGACATAATGTTAGGTCTTGTCGAGAAAAGAATGCATTGGTCATTATTAAACCACATCATTATTGTCGGGAAATTGATCATTTATCAGAGCCGTTTAAAATTGTGCAATGTTATAGCTAAACTAAAATACATAGAAAGTATAGAACGATCCATTTCGAAAAAGAATGGCAGAAACAAGTTTCACATTGAGAAGTGGCAGCCTATAAATAACAACAATAATAATCAGTTATTATAAATTGTCTCAATCAATAACAAAACTGGTAGGACACAATTTATATAGCATATTACAGGATACTGGAAATTTTATGTATAGTGTGAAGTAAGCGCGTCGTAAGAAAGTAATGTTTAAGTCAAGTAATGTGTATGTAGTATAATGTAAAGTAACATATATATATATATATATATATATATATATATATATATATATATATATATATATTTATAATTCAACACATTGATACACTGCCCAAATATGGTCAAAAAGTTATCGATATGCGTTATGTCTACATGACGTATAACCAGCGATGGCGGTAAATTTCGCATTTTGAAGGAAAGTGAAAATGACTGCTGGCTGCAATTTCGTGTTTTTGGGCGAAAAAGTGCGTGAACTATTAGTTAAAAAAGGGAAAAGAAAGAAAAAAAGAGAAGAAAAGAAAAGAGAAAAAGTATTGTTCACATGATTGGACAAAAAAGGCGCGAAATGTTCGCGTTGTCGCGGTCGCTGTACTGGTCGCAGTGTTTCTTGGCGTAGCTGAATGAAAACTGGTTCAAAGTTTGACCGCTCGACAAGGAGTGAATAAATCGAGAATGAAGGAGCACAATTTTCGTAAAATTCCTTTGGTAATCACCTCTGGAATATGATATAGGCTTGATGCTTCCTCAGAATAGTTTCTGATCTCGTCATTACGGCTGTAGGAGCTAAGAAACGAGCAAGTTTGTAAACAACATTGATTGACTCAGCTCGTACTTCGATGTTTGAAAATTTGGTGCTGATGGAAGGGAATAAAAAGCCAAATCAACTACAGGTACGATGTTTTAACCGTTTCTTGTATCCTTTAGCTGTGAATTTTTGTAAGACATACTGTCCACGCTGCTGTTCTTTCCGACTTTTCGCCGCTATGTTTAGGTTCGTAGCCGTGTGTTTGTTCAATTTGTTTTGATTCTGAATTGACCTTTTCAAGATACGAAACACTTGTAACTAAGACATTCTATGCCATTTTACTGTGTTTTAATTCTTGTAGTCACTACTTTGTCCCGTTCTTTGAGTAGACGAAAGCTCTTCGTAGAAACTCTCAACTGATTGTGTACGCTAAATTAATTTTAGCTTAGCAAAAGTTTCGGCATTCGCCCCTTGTTGTTTAAGAAATGGTGCGAGGCAAAATATTGTTGTTAGCCTTTTTACTTAATGAAAGGTTGTGTATCTCAATGAATTTTTTCTCGAAACTGTGATTTGTTATCAATGTGTTGAATTACAAAACAGTTATAGTGTTCAAGCTTGCACAATATTGACAAAGGCGCCACTTTCATTCATGAACTGTGTGATGTTGCAAGTTTCGCGCGGTAAAACATATATAACTTTTTTTTTGTAAATGAAAGGCTTGTCGGCGATATTTTTTCTTCAAACTGTGCTTTGTTATCAATGTGTTGAATTATAAAACTATTATAGCGCTCAAGCTTGCGTGATATCGCCTAATTTTAGCCGACTCGGCCTACGGCCTCGTCGGCGAAGTATTAGGCGATATCACGCGCGCTTTCGCGCTATAATAGTTAAATATAGTGTAATGTATATAGTGTAACGTATTGTAATAATGATATATGCAATCATCAATAATAATAATAATAAAATCTATCTGCTGACGAGATATCTGTTCTTTCACGTGGACTAACATTCTGCCCCACACCACGACATATTAACTGGCCGGAAGTTACAGCCGACATTTACGATTTTGCCAGACGCATGCGACTAACCGTATATTTTTTTGACGATGACAGAACTAATAACTCCAACGTTACAGAACGGGACACTCCTTTCCGTAACAACAGTACCTGGAACCCTCCCATCGACAGAGAACGAGCTCTTAACACCTTTTTACACGCTGTTAAACTTGACATAACTACCTGTAAACCTAACAAAATCCGTGACAACCTTACTTCTACAGAACGACAGGCCATAAGCCAACTTAAGCAACGGCACGACATTATTGTAAAACCCGCCGACAAAGATTCCTGTACTGTTGTTATGGACAAATCTTGTTACATAGACGAATGCAACAGACAACTCAATGACGCTAGATTCTACCAACACTTAAACGAAGACATAACTGCTGTCATACAACAACGTGTTACTTTTTATGTTAACAGAATGCATACTGACAACTATATCAATGATAAAACCAAACAATACCTTATACAAACTGACGTTAAACCGGGACGCTTTTACATTCTCCCTAAAATACACAAACCAGGTAACCCAGGACGCCCCATTGTATCAACTAACAGCCATCCTACTGAACGCATTTCACATTTCGTTGACCATCACCTTCAACCTTTAGTCCATAAACTACCTTCTTTTGTCAAGGACACTAACGACTTCCTTAACAAACTCCAAACCATCGGTAATCTATCCGCTAATTCATTGTTAGTTACACTCGACGTTTCATCATTATACACTAACATCCCACATAATGAAGGTATTAATGCTTGTGATCATTTTTTACACACTCGCTCTCATACTACCATTCCTACTAGCACACTCTGTGACCTTATTCGCATGATTCTTACCATAAATAATTTTTCTTTTTAATTAATGATAACCATTACCTCCAAATTCACGGCACAGCCATGGGTACCAGGATGGCCCCCTCTTTTGCTAATCTTTTTCTCGGTTATTTCGAAGCCAATGCTCTCGAAAAAGCCCCATTTCATCCTCACACTTGGCTACGATATATCGATGATATTTTTATGATCTGGACTGAAGGTTTAGATAACCTAAAAATTTTCATCGATTATCTTAACAACATTCATCCTACCATTAAATTCACCAGCTCACACTCCTATACTAACTTACCTTTCCTTGACGTTAATGTCTCCTTACACAACGGTAACATTTGTACTGACCTTTACACTAAACCTACGGACAAACACCAACATCTACTTTTTTCATCCTGTCATCCCCCTACACACTAAAAAAGCCATTCCTTTCAGTCTAGCCCTCCGTTTACGACGTATCTGTTCTACCGACGAAACATTCGAAGCTCGTTCTACTGAGTTAACTACATACCTGCTTAAACGAGGCTAAAACCGCAACTTCCTAACCAGACAAATACAGCGCGCTGCCGACATTCCCCGCAGACTAACTTTACAAGCCAAAGACACCAACAAACCCAAACGGATACCTTATATTATGACTTGCAATTCTTCACTTCCTCGCATCTCTAACATAATTAAAAAAACATAATAATTTACTACTCTCTTTTGAACGTTGTAAAAAAGCTTTGCCTCTTGTAGCCTTCAGACGCTGCCCTAATCTCCGTGATATACTAGTTTCAGCTAAACTCCCTTCTAACTCTACTAACTAACTCTAATAGGAAAGAACTGCGCTACTTGTCCCTACATTTCTGACGGACTTACTAACTATACTTTCTTCCCTGCCGGTGAAACGCGTGCTATCAAATCTAACCTGAACAGTGACACTAAAAATTTAATCTACATGATTCAATGTAACCGCTGTAATTTACAATATATTGGAGAGACTAAACGACGTTTAAAAGACATTTAATGAACACCGCCGTACCATAGATAATCCCAACACCAAGTCTAAACCTACTACAGCCGCTGAACATTTTCTCTCCTCCCCTAATCACACTGCTAATGACATGCAACTAATCCCTATTGAAAAAAGGGCAGAACACTTGTTCCTCACGGCCTCAACATTAGCGAAGAAATACACTAATTATTCACTTTTGTATTAGTTTTCCTTTCATTGTTTTCTGTATATTTTTCATTATCAGCTATTTTTATTTCTATCTATCATTGTTATTTTTCTAGGCGTAGCCCTACGTATTTCCGTTGTTACGTATACATGTCAACTATATATAAAAAGCCAATGTAAATTTCAACTCATTGTACCTGAAGAAGGCTGGTTTGGCCAGCCGAAATATAGTACACCTTTTAACCCTTGGACGTACAGGTGCCACCCACACCCCCCCCCCCCCCTTGAGGTTTTTCACCGATATTTTCAAGACCATTTACGATTAGTAAATGCCGTTTTCAGTAGCTGTTCATTTATCCTTAAGACACATTTTGGTAAAGTTTGGCAACAACTGGTTCCTATGGTAACGAGATATGACGTCATGAATAACAAGTGGTCAATCCATTTTTAATAAAATGCGTGTTTTTCACCTTTTTTAGCGAAAAAACATATAAAATGCTACCGAACGCATCAAAATGTTTAATTGTGTGTTAATTTGCAACTCTAGCAAACAACATTTGCAATTTCCACATTTTCCCGATAAATTTGAATTTTTAGTAAAATCCAAGATGGCGGCCGTCTTGGCGGCCATTTTGGATGACGTCACGACCCCCAGCAGCGTCACAACCCATAATATTTACTTTATCTTGTAGAGCACATCGCGGGCTATCTATTAGATGCAAAATATTACCAAAATATCTCAACATCGCAAAAATCCAACTTGTACCCCCTTGTACCACGGTGGGGGTATAAGTAAGCGTGTACGTCCGAGGGTTGAATTTGTATCTACTTTGTATCGGTCTTTGCTTCTATAGTTTATTTTACTTGTTAAACCGATCAGATCACTATTGATCCAACGTATACCAGCAGGATTGTCGTCCACGGTTACGTGCTTGAACTTTTCACTAAATTCAGCACTCGCCCGCCAAAAAAAAAACGCCTGTACCGCAGACTACTTGATACACGGTTTGCGTGGGCTCCCTGTGGTACTGCAGGCTACTTGATGCACGACTTGCGTGGGTTTCACTTGAAATGAAGTTGCCGGTTAATTGATTCCGAAACAAACAAAACGTGTCTCGACAGGTCTCTGAAATCTGCAGATATTTAAGAACGCGATAAGACTTTTAAAGATGTCCCATAACGCTTATGAAAAAAAGTCGCCTAGTCGCACCAACGTAACAAGACCTTCACTTTACACGTGTGATTTTTTAAATAATTTAGGCAAGCGGCTTTGTCTTTTCGCGTTTGAACATGTGCTACATCACAAATTCAAACGTTTGGCGCATGCGTACTTCACACTTTATTCGGGTGCTCTTAGTTAAGACAAGGTAAACCAGTGACGGGTTCAGTCGTTCGTTAGATTCACAGCTCTAGTGTTAACTTTAAATTAATAACTCAGTCCCCGGTGGGTGTCAAACTCGTGAACTTTTGCACACCAGTCGAACGGCTTTACCTCGGAATAACGGGAATAGAAATCACCACACCCAACTTTTTCGACATCCTAGCAACATGCAGGACCCATAGTACAACTTAGTAAATGTCATAGCTCTCCAAACCATCCTACCTGCAGCTCAGTGGTTGCTTCATGCGACGATATGCGCATGATTATTTAGAGCTCCCGTAGGTGCTGAGATTTTTTTTTTGCTTTTAGTCCACATGTTTGAGACAAAAAGAATACCGAGTTACGTTCATTACGTAACTTGGTATTTAAAATGTTTCGCTTTATCACCGCACTTGAAAACATAGCTTATCAACCTATATTTCTATTGCTTAGGATTCAATACCTTAATTAACAGTTGGTTTCTATTTTAAACAGGGACAAATACCAGCGAATTCGCAGGATATCGCGCCTGCAGATGTTTGGATGGGCATCATCGCACCAATTTGTTTAAACTCTGCAAACCATGTGAACGTGGACTTGAATGTGCGAATGAATCTGTTACTCTTCAGAAGGGTTTTTGGTGGAAATGGAGAAACGAAACACACAAAAATCTTTATAAAACCTTCGCTGACAACCTCATTAACGATGCCCCCATTCTGCGCAATGACTCCAAGGCTAATGATTTTTTGATTGGATACCCATACGCTATTCCTCAACCACATCATTGCCCCAATGAAAAATCTTGCTTGGGAGGCATCGATTCTTTGTGTGCCGTTGGTTGTGAGGGTCCGTTGTGCGAAGTGTGCAGTGTTGGATATTACAAACATTTGAAAACCTGCACAAAGTGCCCAACAAAGAAATGGATAATCGGGCAGCTTTCAATCTTGGCAGTGGTAATTGTAATAATCGTTGTAGTAGTGGTTTGGTTCAGCAGAAAGAAAGCCAAAAAGAGTAAAGAACGCTCTTCAGTGGACATCATTCTTGGGAGGCTGAAAATCGTCATCGGTTTTCATCAGGTGACTTCTGGACTCCTTGAAGGATTCTCGTACATAAAATGGCCAGACGCCTTCGTCTTTATTGGAAAATACTCTCAGATGTTACAAATGAACGTCTTGCAGATCGCTCCAGTCCATTGCCTGTTTCAAAATGTAAAGATCAATTCTTTTGGAAACTTGTATGCTATACTGGCAATGAATTTCTTGGCTATCCTCGTGGCATTTGCTGTTTACGGACTAAAGAAGCTCATTTTAAGGCGAAAACGTATAAACGAAGAACAGAAACTAAAGGAAACTTCCGAAACGAAAGAGCTAATCTACAAAAATTTGTTTTTCTTCCTTTACGTGACGTACCTGAGCACTTGTTCGACGACAGCAAGCGTTATTCCCCTCGCCTGTCGCACGATTTGCGCCGACGAAGACGAAGAAATTTGTGACGAGTTCCTTAAAGTCGATTTCGATGTTAAGTGTTCAGGCTCAAAGTACGACTATCCAGTGATCGTTGCATATTGTTCTCTTGGGTACATACTTATTCTGCCAACTGCAGCTTTCTTCGCTCTCTGGAGGCAACGGGATTCATTCAGAAATCATGTTAACGAAGACGAGAACGAGACGCCTATTCCCCAAGAACAAAGTACCGAAGTTCTCACTGGATTAAGATTTCTGCATGAAAACTATAACGGGTCCACATGGTATTGGGAATTTGTTGACATAGCTCGAAAGGTTGTTTTGACGTCTGGATTGATGTGGTTGGGAGGCGAGAGCAGGGCTTACGTAGGTTTCGCGTTCGGCATAGCAGGTCTTTATGGGATGCTGTTCGCTGGAAAGAAGCCTATAGCGGATCCATTCGACAACAAGTTGATGACGCTGTCCCTCTCCGTCACGTTTTTCAACTTGGGAATAGGGCTTGCCAGTCAAATTGCCGAAGAAAACATATTAACCTCAAGCGATCCACAATCGGAGGACATCGTGTTCAATGTACTTGTTATTGGAGCAAATATTTTAGTGATTGGTCTCCTCGCAGGTAAGCAAAAATATTGATTTTATGTTACCTTGCCATTACGTTGGTTAATGTTATTTAAACCGGTCAGGATGGGGGGGAGGGGGTTGGGGTTCCCGCGCTGACTTTTAACGTTTATAATTAATATATATAGAATAGGCTGAGCCTAACGCGGAGCTCTCTGAACAAAGAGCAGAAGATAAGGTGAAAGGTCAGCCGAGTACAAGAATCAGATTGACGACCGGGCTATTTTATATTTTTTTATATTTTTGCTAGAGTTGCAAAATAACATACAATTATTTTTTTGGTGAAGAAACAATATAAAATGCTACCAAAAGTATCAAAGTGTTTTATTGTATGTTATTTTGCAACTCTAGCAAAATATATTTGCAATTTCCTCATTTTTTCGATAAATTTGAATTTTTAGTAAAATCCAAGATGGCGGCCATTTTGGCGGCCATTTTGGATGACGTCACGGACCCCAGCAGCGTCACAACCCATAATATTTACCTTATCTTATAGAGCACATCCCAGACTATCTATAAGACGTAAAATATTCCCGAAATATTCCAACATCGCAAAAACATCGCAAAAACCCAAGCGTGGTTTGCAACAACCCAACCCCTTGTACCACATGAATTGATAAATATAATTATGTAATCTGAATTGAGTTGCACGGTCCCTGTGTATTTCTTATTTGCTTTTGCTTTACGAGACTGTGTTACTGCTTTGTTATGTCTTTTATAAGAAGAAAATGCAGCATTTAACTTCAAATTATTCAACTGGCATCAATTGAAAACAGACACATCTTAGTGCAAAATGCCAATATCAATACACCTATTAACCTTACTAAAGAAAGATTTATAAAACCTTCCTACAAAAAAAAAAATGTTTTGTTGAGTGAACGGTATGTTGTTCTATTCCAAGATTAAAACAGGTAATCAGTTTTGAATTTTTTTATTTTCAGTTAAATACATTAAGTTCTTCTCCAGTTACATGAAAGAGTGGCGCAAAGATCCGAAGTGTTCTATGTCATGTCTACTTGCTCTGCTCCAGCCTCTTACGGAGTTGCATGGTGAAATACATGGTATCATAGCAACAAATATTATGGATACACAGCTGCAAACTGGAAACATCGACGTGCCGTCGATTTCCACTGCTTTACAAGATAGCGTAGCAGTTGAGTTTGATCTTGAAGATGATGAAAGCAACCGAATAGAAGAAAGGAATGGCGACGAAACGACAACTAATGAAGGGATGGGAATTGAGCTTAGCTTTCTCACCCTCGCAAAGATCAGTCTTCACGAGCTGTCAAAGGAGACCGACGTTCCTTCAATGTCCAGAGCGCTAGCCGTACGGGAAAGTGGAACAGTTACGATTGATATTGAAGAAGATATGACCAACGAAACAGAAGGAAGGAATGGTGTAAAAACGACAGGTGACCCGCCGTCGATGTCCAGCGCCGTACAAGAAAGCGGAACAGTCACGATTGTTATTGAAGAAGATGAGACCAACCCAACAGAAGAATGGAATGAAGTGAAAACGACAAGTAACCTACCGTCGATGTCCAGCGCCGTACAAGAAAGCGGAACAGTCACGATTGATATTGAAGAAGATGAGACCAACCCAACAGAAGAAAGGAATGATGTAAACACGACAAGTAACGTGCCGTCGATGTCCAACGCGGTACAAGAAAGCGGAACAGTTACGATTGATATTGAAGAAGATGAGACCAACCCAACAGTAGGAAGGAATGATGTGAAAACGACAAGTAACCTGCCGTCGATGTCCAGCGCCGTACAAGAAAGCGGAACAGTCACGATTGATATTGAAGAAGATGAGACCAACCCAACAGAAGGAAGGAATGATGTCAAAACGACATGTAACGTGCCGTCGATGTCCAGCGCGGTACAAGATAGCGTAGTAGTCACCATTGATCTCGAAGAAGACGAAACCAACCCAGCAGAAGGGAGGAGTGGCAACGAAACGACAACTAACGACGGGATGGGAATTGAGCTGAGCTTCCTCGCCCCCGCCAGGATCAGCCTTTATGAACTGCCAAGGGAGTCACACGACACGCCACTATAAGTGGTGTTTCGGTGTGTGTGGCTTGATCAGATGGACGCTTGTTACGAAATAGACATACCCCCAACAAAATATTGTAAGAGTTCTTCTTAGTACTTTTAAGGCCGATTTGCACGGCACAGCTTTTGCCTACAACTATCGCATGCATCCTGCTCACGCCAAACGAACGACACAAATCGCGTCGTCTAAATCAGCTTACAACTCGCTCACAACTGTTGCATGCGACGCGAAAAAAGTTGTAGAATTATGAAACATGTTTTTAAACCCTACGACAGTCGTAGCCACATACAATGTGATGCGAGTTGTATACAATTTTCGGCTGACGCAAGCAGCGCGCGCTACAAAAAAATCGCATGCGACAAAGTTGTGCCGTGTAAATCGGCCTTTAGATATTTAGAATAATTTAAATCCTCAAATTTACATGTAAAGCTACTCCACCACCACATCCGGGGGAGGGTGGAGGTTGTGGTAGGGTTACATAAACGGGGTTCTTGTAGGTTGGGGTGTGACATTCGAACGCCTGTATGTGGGCTTGTTAATTGCAAGTTCAGAATAGTGGATTAAATTTATGTAGTTTTCATAGCGCATATCTAGTAAAATAGCAATTGATTCAGGTTTCGCATTGCTTATTCATAGGCTTTTTCGGATAACATAATATAAAATCCACAGCCTAAGCTTATTAATTTTTGCATGAAACCCAATAGCATTTAAGCATTATTATACAAGATAGTTGGGTAGTATACAACGTTGAGGCTGTTCAAAAGGGAGTTGACGCAAAATATGTTTTCTTTCACTGACCCGAATTTACTTTGTTGCAAATTCAGCATGTAGTCCAATGGCCCATAATGCTCTTTTTAGGCGTATGCTTCATTTGTAAATTCGGCCATCACAGTCTACTGCTAAACTAAGAACACCGACAACTGTTAGTCTAAACCGAACAAGAAATAGATGAGTTTCTTGTTTTCATTGGGATCGGCTCCTTTTAACAAAGACAGTCTAAACGTTGTCAGACGTTTAAACGTTATTGGAAATTTTATAGCTGAGGACGTTCGCGGTAATTGTTAATGCGCATCAGTACTGTGCATACAATTCATGTCGCAATGTCATGTATCGAGCGCATACGCAAAGGAAAGACGCTAAATACACAAAGGCATTTTAGGCATTGCCGTAAACTCTACTGGATGCTCATGCTCCATTTTTTAGTAGATCACTTTGTTTTACAATTTTCGACACTATGCGTCGACCCGATGCGTTGGAAGGTAACAATTATGTTTTTTTCAGTTGTACCGGCACATCACATGACAGCCATTATTCATATTAAAGACCATATTTATGACCCCTCATTTTTTTTCCATTTCTAACGTGAATAACCCATTACTTTTGTGTGGCAAAAGTTTGAAGGAAAAAATCCATATATTTAAAGATGTTTGCGCGAACGTCCATAAAGAAACATATTTATTTGAAACTATAATCTTGAAAGTATTTTATGCACCTGAATTCTTGTCACGATGCCGGTCTTCCATTGCGAGAAAACCAACTTTTTTTCCATAATCGAGAATGGTGAATTTCTGTAAATAATAGTCGCTTTTACCGAAGTCACCTAAAATTGCAAGTTGCGATGCTTTTCATTCAACAAACACGACTGAATTATTTAAACTGTGCATTTTTTTACAAATTAGGAGACATGTGAGCCAGGGGAAAAACATTTTCCCTTGGCACATCTAAAGTTAAATCTGCATCTAAGAGTAAGAGTCCTTAAAAACACCACATCAACTTATTGAAACTTGCAATATACTTTAAAAGCACCTGTTATTGCATTTTCCGCGACATCGGTAGAAAGGTCTATTGATATTTTTACTTCCTTGCGTGAACGTGAAGCCTTAGAGAGAATGTTGAACTATACCTGTCTAAAAACTCGTTATACTCTGTCGTGTAGGAAAGGAGTGGGGAACGTTGGAAAGTTACCTCATCGTACTGTGGTCTTGATTGACGCAAACACCTTGCAATCAAGACGACAAAGCGGTTTTACTTACTACATAATAACCGTGCAATTAACCTTTTGGCTTAAATGTCCTTTTGTTATCGCATGCCACATTCGGCAAGAATTCAGGTACATTTGACTACAAACCAACAGCGACGAATAGATCGCTATAGAACATATGATAGGTGCCAAAAGTGTCCTTAGGCACTGCGGCACATGTTTTATTTATCTTTTCACTTGTTAAGCTAGAGGCGGATCTAAGGAAGAGGCCCTGGGACCTACCCCAGAATTGTTTCCTGTTGTTTTACAATTACTTTACAGAAAGGTCTGGATCCGCCGCCCGGGTCAAAGGGAGGCGACAGTCAAATTGGAGGAGGTAAGAGGGCTTGTCGGATCGATTCTGATGAAAATTCCAAACGTTTTTACTTTTAGTAATCACGTAACGTACGGACGAGTGTTACATTCGAAATGTTATCGATTCGTATCAATATTCCAACAAATTTACAACCGTTGTAGATCACAAGGGACGACGGAAGGCCATGGAAGCATCACGTTAAACTGAGCTTGATTTTGAACTTCCCTTTGTTATCGCCAACCTCGTTCTTATTTCACTGAGCGGGCTATAAATCTGGCTTAACAGTTTTAATTATAATCAACAAAAAATTCCAAAAAAAAAAGAAAAGAAAATCGTAGGTCTAAGATCGTCACTTATTATTAGATTACTAGTGTTTTGTAGCCCTAAGATAGTTTTTGTAGTTCCATTGTAGGTCAAGTGACGTTCACGTTCCTGGCAAGCATGTTTACCGAGTTGAATTTTGTAAGCTTGAAAGTGGCTGGTAGTTTGGTCAAAATGTGGCGAGTTTTCTGGGCAGTCCTACATCGTCGTTGAAGATACCGGCAACAAACCCCATACTTAAACTTGATCATCTTACAATAATTCAGCCAATGGATATGCAATGGGTTCTCCTCCTGGTATCTCGTACCATCCTATTGCAGATACCAGCAACAACACCCGTGTTTACACTAGATCAGTTAGCATTGGTCAGGCTTGAGTGTTGATCTGAACAAAAGCTGCAATTACTTTGACGTTTAATAAACTTATTCATATGTTTTGGATAGTAAACCAAGGACGTCCACAGTGATGTGCGCAGTGCGAAACTCCTAGTCCTCTAGTTTCAATGATTTTAATCCCTGCGGAAACTCCAAAACATGCATAAAATGTGTCAGAAGTGCTTTACTCTTCCTCAAGTGAGGAGGTCAACCAAACGACGAGCATTTCAATGGATCTTCACTTTGTTCTTTGGTATGGTTTAAACAACTTACTACAATAAGTCAAAACTCTAGTGTAAACACGTGCTGGGGAAACCCATCGTTGTGCAGTCAGCTTTCGCTATTGGAACACCTTGCTTCAGAACAACCAATCAGCAGCTAGTGTATGCGTTTTCTGTGGGCAAGTACTGAACTTAAAAAAAAAGTTTAGTGTCTGGCCGTCACCTTGATTTCGGAAACTGGCGTCGGGGCTGATTCCCACACCCTTGGCCGCGTGTTTTTTCTCCCCCAATTCCGCGGCTTAACTCGGCGCTCGTTCGCTCATAGAGTACGCCTGGTCAACACAAAGGAATGTAAATCCAAATGAATATGATACAGTGAAAATAACTCCTGCGACTAAGGATTCTTTCTATGGTTGTAGTCCCAAAAAGGAGCGTTATAGCGAGACTTGACTGAGGTATGAATGATCAGGGTATTTGAAATTCAGGAATTAAACATGTTTGCCAGAAGAGGCTTTTTGAAATGTACGATTGCGATGCTACCATTACTTTTAAGTCCGTGTATGAATGGTAGACGCGGTTAAGTGAGCTTTAAATTGCTTTGTACGCTACCAACTATCATTAAAGCCTGTTTTAGACCTAAATGACTGTTTTTGCTATGTGCACTGATGTTGTCGTCCTTGTTAAGGCCGATTTACACGGTACAACTTTTTTGCATACGACTCGCTTACGCCATGCTTACGATTTCACTTGAGTTGATTTGCACGAAGCAATTCGTGTTGTATGCATGTCGTAAGCTTGGCGTGACAAAGTTGTACCGTGTAAATCGGCCTTTAGCAATGCAATCACGCGAAAACTTTTAAGAGGGCAGGTCGCGAGCAACTTCCCGCATAGGGTCACTTTTGACGATGTATGTTTTTGGAAAAGGGCTAAGCCCGGAACGTCTGGAATATTTTCTTATTTTTAGCACTCTTTTAAATTAACATTTTTTCATTATTCATTGTGTCACACTTTTTTGTTCAACTAGTATGTTTTTGGTAGCTCGTTTGACTTGACAGTGGATGCAAAGAAGATGATATAAATGTTATGCGCTTTAGTACTGGGTCTTAGTGGGTTGCCGTTAATTTCGCAAGTATATGAATGCGAAGAACGAGAATAAATGGCATTCGCGTTACATCTTCGCTTACGCTCGTTTGGCTCGTCAGTGATTTGTAATTCTGTCGATCTGCGGATCTGTGGCTTTGTGACTCTGCGGTTCTGTCGTTCCGCCGTTCGGCGTATCTGCAGTTCTTTGGTTACGCCTGTTTTGCAGCTCAGGGACCGGATTCACGAAGCCCTCCCAAGTTAAGACATATCCTAAGTATTGTTTCTGAACAATAGCCTATTGTTGGAATGGCAATAGACTATTGTTAAGAAACAATACTTAGGATATGTCTTAACTTAGGAGGGTTTCGTCAATCCGGCCCCTGGGGTTTTGACGTTCTGTGGTTCTGCGCACATACAACAACAATTTCTCATAGTGCAAGAAACACGATCCTAAAGATAGAAATTAAATAGAATGATCGTTCAGTCTCACGAGACTATAAATATGTTCCCTGTAAATGGTTTCCAGTTTAGGTCGAAGAGTAGCGCCTGAAGTGGCTTTACAGCCCCGAGCGGGAGTGACAGTCTCTTTTGCAGTTGCTGTATTTGAAGGTGGCTTCTTTGCCAAGTGACACTTGAATATTGACCTCTTTGAAGTCACGCTTGCAGACATCTTTGCATCATAGTCGAGGGCAGCCGGAGGGTCTCTAGACTTGCCACAAGTCGACCTTCGGTTTTGTTTAGTTGAATTTAAAATACAAGTGATAAATTTGCGCAAGGAAATTAGTTAATAAGACATTAAGAAACTAACTTATCGAAAATTAGTATTGGAAGGGACTTTGAGAAAGTCTAGAGGGTCTCTTGCCAGTGGTGTTTTAATCATATATGATGTCCTTGGGGACTCTACCATCTTCCATGCAGAGGACGTGACTGACCTAGCAAGCGAAGAAGCGAACGCGTCATTGCTTCACCAGGGTGAACAATGTGGGTATCATGGCACAAGCTTGTACTTCAGTGTTTTTGACCTTGTCTTTCCGTTAATGAGATGACAAGGATGCGCCTCAGGGAGCGCAAGTAAAATGTATTATATATTTTGTCTTGGGCTGAGTCCATCTCATGAAGGACTGGGAGAAATTCGATGGCTTCAAGTGCTGCGTCAGTTTCTATGATTTCTCTTGAACCCATCTCTCCATGTGCTATCCTCTGTTACAGATTGTCTCACTGGCCTGATGTTGATTTCAGTGGCCGGGGCCACCTTGTTTTGAATGAGGCAAATTAATTTCTTGATGCCATCGTACATTGCTCTGATGTTTCCAATGTCTTCTGTGCATTTGATGTCTTCGCAGAATTCAGGCCAATAATCATTAGCACAGCGTCTGGAAATCAGCGTTTTTAATAATCAGTGTCGGTATAAGCCATATGCAAGGTTAGTGTATCATCCTGCTTCCTTACGCCTGTTCAATACGGCGAAACTACTTTATCAAATGGCAGCTAGGCCATAAAAGCGTAGCTTTACTTTAAAGTGATATCCCATTTTTACAAGTTACGTTATCTGCCTTTCCTTATTTTCCATTCATTTAGCAAAGAATATGGCAGACACTCGGCCTGCATATTCACGGATGAAAATTACATCATTTTATGGGCGCTCCGCATGAAAAAGGGTTGTGTCATTCTTGAAAATATCTCGAAAATAAATACCACGAATAAAACTTCCAAAATCACTTTACACGCCTACACTGTGTTAAGCCTACAAACTGTTGTTTATTTTCACTGATTAAGCTTTTTATGCAACTTAATGCGATATATTCCCGTAATAATATTGAATTTACCAAAAAGGACACGTCGAATGACATTCACTCACATTCGGATAGACACGGCCAGGTAGTTGACAAAAATAATAACTTTTACATAACCTCCTCCTAAGTAGTGTTGATATGCAAGGGTAAGATAAGTGTGGACTTTGTGTTGACATTGTATAGGGGGTAGGGATGGGGACGAGAGCATTGTTTTTCTTTCGATTTCGACGGATTTTGACGTTCGCTCTGGCTTCTTTTACCTCCTCGAGCTTGTCGGCTGATGTCATACACGTTGGTAAACTGGTTGTCTTCGGCGATTTGACGGGCCTGGCTTTCCGAAGCTTCCATTGCTTGGGCGATATCCAACATGCGGTGTAGAGTTAAATCTCTTTCGGCGAGAAGCTTCGTTCGCAACCTTGTGGAGGAACAGTTGTCAATGACTTGATCTTGGATGAAACTGTCGACGCTTTCTTCGGGAAACTCGCAAAAGATTGCTTGCTGTCGAAGCCTTGTGACGAACTGAGCGACGGTCTCGCCTTCCTTCTGTTTCTCTTGTCGAAAGATGTGCCGATTGTAAGACGTGTTCTTTCTCGGGGCGAAGTACTGATTCAACTTATCCACGGCGGTTTTGTAATCGGTTCCTGTTTCGATTAGCGTGTGAAAAATGTCTTGGACATCTGAACCGGCGGTGTGCAGGAGTAGCTGGCGTTTCTGTTTGTCATTTTTGCAGCCAACGGCGTCGGAAAATATGGAGAAACGTTTTTGCCACTTTTCCCATCGGTGAGCGACGGAATTCTGTTCGCCATGCGGGTCAAACGGCGGAATTGAAACGACATTAATCGGAACGGCCATGGTGAGTACGATTGATCCTCGTCGCCAATGTAATGGTCTTTTAATGATCGAATAACTACTGATATATAACAAAACAACTCAAGCTCCGACCGCCTGATCCTCGAGCATGTGCTCGCTAACCTATGCACAACGGGCATGCCGGGAAATGTCAATCATCCAGTTATTACAGAAGGAACTTGGGGGTGAGAATTATAGCTTAATGCTGCTAGTTACCCTTTATTCGTTGGGTTATAACTAGTTTGTTGTAGGTGTAATATTTATCGGATTGTTGGTCGTTTCTTTGCAAGCACATGGCTGGTAATTTATGCAAGGATGCTCATCCGGGCATGCTGGTCTAGTGTTATGACTTAGCCCTTTTATGGACTTACTTTACCGGGCTACACCCCTATTATTTTTCCGGACGCGACTGGTCTTCTTGAAGTTTTACCTGTGCTTTGCTCATACACTCCTATATTGCATTTGTTTATATTTGTAGGCTGCTTAGCTGTTGTCAGAGAACGGAGAGAGGATCTGGATATACGACCAACAGAGGGGGTTGAAACCTTTTGGGTATAGGGTATGGAGTGTTGCTGCTTCTCACCCAAGAGGTGTGGCTGTGTGCCCATCCAAGAGGTGTGGCTGTGTGCCCACCGAACAGGTGTGGCTATGTGCCCACTAAGGGGTGTGGCTGTGTGCCCACCAAGGAGGTGTGGCTATGTGCCACTAGGGAGGTGTGGCTGTGTGCCCACCCAGGAGGTGTGGCTATGTGCCACTAAGGAGGTGTGGCTGTGTGCCCACCGAAGAGGTGTGGCTATGTGCCCACCAAGGAGGTGGGGCTGTGTGCCCACTAAGAGGTGTGGCTGTGTGCCCACCCAAGAGATGTGGCTGTATGCACAACTACAGGGGTGGTTGGGTGCCCACAAAGATGTGTGGCCGTATCCTTACAAAAGCTGGGGTGGATACCCACAAAGATGTCTGGTAGTGTGTCCACAGAGGTGTGGCTGTGGGCCCATAAAGAGATTTGTCTGTGTGCCCACAAAGGAGATGTGGCTGTATGCTTACCAGGGGCGTGGCAATTTGCCACACAAGGGATAACGCTGCAAATAGCTCTTGTGGCATTAGAGTTGAAGTTAAGAGTAACCCTCTGATGGGGCTGGAAGCTAGGCGTGGTAGGCGCGGAACTCGAAGTCTCCAGTGTGGAACCAGATTATGTCGGGAATCTGGGGTCCAGTTTATAGAATAAATGTTGGCTATGCCGCCCCATAGTCGGAAGCAAGGTGTTACAGAGTGTTCTTGTAAAGTTAGTAGCGTCGAAACAAGGAGCAGAGATTGCAAAAGTCATCGAGAAGGCACTGAAGGTGGTGAACCAGAAAAAAAGGCGGAAGAGAGCCTGGAAGGGCATGCCCCTCACCATATCCGAAAGGAAGGGGGAGGAGAGCTTTCAATCTGAAATACTTCTCTTGCGGTAAGATGGGCCACATAGCCAAGTTCTGTTCGTTTGCGCAGGATTCACAGGGATCTAGCGTGGAAAAGGAGACTGTAGCCTAGAGTACTGGATAACCGAGAAGTTAAAGTACTGTAAGCGGAATGTAAAGAAAAATGGACTGGACACTGGATAATCGATAGACTATGTAATATAAAAGAGATGGCAAATGATGATAATAAACGAAGGAACACTGATATGATAAAGGACAATGACCTTTTTTTCCCTACACACGCACACACCCACAAAGGCATATGATAATCACGGTTTAGGGAATTACGGTGTATTGGAATTTAAACGGGTTGTTTGTTTCCCAGCAAGCGTTTTGTCTTATAAGGCATTCCTTTGTTGCCACGAATTCTCGGGCAGATGGGTCGTTTCCACGGGCTTGGGTTTCCACCTAGGGGTACCGTTACTCCTGGTAAAGCATCCTCTTCCTTTTGCCTTATTGCAGCCCAAAAAAAAAGAAAAGAAAGGAAAAAGGCAAAGGAAAACGCAGGAACACTGGCAATTTGATCTAATCACGGCTTGTCAGAATGCCAAACTTCGCAGTATTAAGTGGGTACTCCTGGATGGAACCCCAAGCTCGGAGGAAGTGACAGAGCCTGCGTTATTCGAGGAGTTTGACAGAGTTCTTGACGGAGATCTGAGACGAGTAACCGATATCCCTTTCGAGACCCTGATTCTAAGGGTTTTGGAAATCTATCTATTAACCTCCACGCATTCTGAGTGACCAATAAACGTGAACTCACTCTAGTCTGTTTGTGTTTGTGTGGATTGCGGATTTTAATGTTTGGGAGAATAGATTTGGAGGTGAGGATTGGGAATGGTAAGGATTGGTAGTAAGGATTGGGACTGGTAAGGATTGGGGGTATGGATTGATCAACACGTTCTCAGGTCTAAATTCACCATTATCCTGATTGTCAAATTGCTCTGAATTCATGATTATAGTGAACTAGGACACTGTTTCTCAGGACATTCCAGAAAAGAAGAAATAAAAAAAATGTTGCTTGGACTGCGGGACCCGGAACTACTGTACCGCTACTAGGAACGTCTTCTTGCCACTAGACCACCGAACAACAAGGCGATGGGAAATTATATCTGCAAGATATTTTTTTGAGTCTGATTTCAAATGGTTAGCTTTTTGTTGAGGTTTGGTGATCAAGCTTTCCATTTACTTTCTAAAATTATTTTCAAGCGAGTGATTTTATAGGCTACAGGGTGTAGAATAAGCGCATGAATTTTATTGTTAACAAGAGGCTCCAAGCAGCCTATACTCATGCGCATGCGTAAGGAAGTTTTATGATATATTCTGAACATGATAAGAAGATGTCCGACATGGAGAAGAGTTACTTCTTTCATTCAGTCATCGTTCCTGTAAACAACGTTGTTTACTATTGAATGTTTTGGAAATGAAGGCTGTACCACAACGAAGCCAATGTTTCTTCGTGAACAAAGTAATGTATGTAGGGTTGTAGGAGACGATGTCGTGACACTTAAGTAACGCTGTTTTACCGGAAGTAAGAGTAGCCGGAAGTCACTAAACAGGAAGTGTAAATGGCAAAGCTATGAACCGGAAGTGCACAATTTAAAATATTCGTGCATAAATTTGCATGCAAAATCGTGACACAAAAAATAATAACAAGAAACACGGAGCCGAAACCTTACCTCATGCCGCTTCGCGCATGAGTAAAAAATTGAGGTTTGCTCAACGAGCAGCGTGGTGGTCTAGTGGTTAGAAGAGAGGATAAGTCAGCGAAGGGTCGTAGGGCCGTAGGTTCGAGTCCTGTCCGAACACTAAGGATTGTTCTTTTTCAACAAAAATGCTGATTTCCCAGAATTCCTTTCAGACTGTCAGTGTGCTAAATTCACTATAATCGTGAATTCAAAGCAATTTGACAATTCAGGATAATGGTGAATTCAGAGATGAGAACGGGTTGTTTGTAAAAGTATTTGAGAATCTGAGTTCGGACATGCGCACTGATCGAAATTTCGACAGTTTTTGAACGAGAAAAACACGACTTGCCTTGGCTTTTTCTTTTTTATTCTCAAGCCCGTTCTTTTAGTTTCCTTTTTGTCTGTTTTTTTGTTTTTGGTCAGTTTTGTTGACCTTTTAATAGACTTTCTTGACAATGTACAGTTTTCGCCCAAACGTCGCGGAATGTGGAAATTTTGATCGTCAAGTAGCCGTCGGTGGGAAGGGCAAATTTTCCTTTGATTTTGTAACATAAAGTTCAGAGGTTGTTTGCGTGAAACTTCAGTTCAATTCATCCAATCAGTCTCATCTGGGTATGTTTAGCAAGATTTCCTCCATCCAAATATTCAAAGCTGTGTAATAAATAATGGAATGGCATCAGACTATTTTACTTTAGAACGTGGTGTGAGGCAGGGTGATCCCTTGTCCACCTACCTCTTTATCTTAGCTGTTGAAAGCTTGGCAATCTCCATTCGTCAAAATGTTGATATCAGGATCAAAGGAATTATAACAGGAAATCATGAAGCCAAGCTATTGCAATACGCAGACGATACCACAGCAACCCTGTCTGATGAAAATTCTGCAAAAGTGTTATTTGAAGAACTAGAAGTATTTAAGAACTTCAGTACTTCAGCAGTGGGTTGGAGATAAATAGCTCTAAAACCGAGAAGGAATGTGGATTGGTTCGCTTAAAAGAAAAGACGAAAAACCGTTTGGTATTAAATGGCCAAGTGAACCCATTAAAGCTTTAGGAACCTTTTTTACATATGACCTATCATTACTTTACGAAAAAAACTTTCAAGAGAAGGTTGACAGCATAAAGCAGCTGACAAATATATGGTCATCTAGAGGACTGTGCATTTATGGTAAAGTAACTATAATCAAATCATAACTTATTCCAAAACTAGTTTTTATAACTTTGGTTCTTTCATCTCCAAGTAAAATCATCAAACAAGTAAATAGTTTGATTTCCTCCTTTTTATGGAATGGAAAGGATAAAGTAACAAGGCTCTCTTCAATAAACAGTTATGAAGACGGTGGCATCAAAATGACAGATATTGAAAGCTTGGTCAAAGCTGTACGATTGGCTTGGCTAAAACGTATTTTCAGCGATAACGAAAGTACGTGGAAATTCTACTTGTTACATCTCCTACGTAATGTTGGTTGTCTTTTGCTTTTTAAATGTAATTATGCAATGGACGATCTTTCAATTAACTCGGTTTTCTACAGAGAACTTTTAGAATGTTGGTTAGAGTTTCGAAATCTCTTTTTAGCTAATAAAGAACGGCTCTGTATAATTTGGAATAACAAAGATATAAGAATAGATGGAAAACCAGTTTTTCATAAATCTTATTATGACTCGGGGATACGTATCATTAAAGATCTCTTGTTCAATCTCGACAATATAGAATCCTTTAATGTATTACATAACATAGTTGAGAAAGCTAATTTTCTTAAGTAGTATAGGGCCAGCATTTTACGCCTTTTTAAGTATTTCCCTTGGATTTCCCGCATACTAATTTGGATTTCCCGCATACTAATTTGGATTAGGTGCCTAGTAAGTGCCTAGGTGCCTAGATGATGACGTCATAATATACCTTCCCGCATACTAATTTGGATTTCCCGTATACTAATAAACGGAATGCGTAGTCAACTACCTATTCCTTTTGTGTTATTCTGAAACAATAGACCGGCCCAAACTTGCCCGCTCTATTCCAACTCACTTCAAAACAAAAAAAAACAACTGACACAGATATCCTTTACAGAGATAGATCAAAACAACATATCTTTACCACTAACCATCAACGTTGTGGCCGATATTACAGCTGAATAAACTAATTAGAGGTTTCCGAAACATTGAAGTTTAGAAGCAATAAAATTGCACAATATAAAAAAAAAACACTTCTTATTCGTATTTTCCGCAACATTCTCATTGCCGCTTCATCGCCAGACTCTATATCGATTTTCAGTTTCCCAGCCATCACCCACTTTAAGTTTTAATTTCTTTTCCGGTAGCTTCAATGTTCAAACTTTTAATTATGCGAACTTTCACTGAACTAAATTTGCATGAAAAGTTAGCACCTCGGAAAAATAAACAAAGCAACCAATTACATGCGTTGCTAAAACAATAAACCCACACTCTGTTTAAGTAAAATATATATTTAATAATAACAAAACGTATTGAGGTTTCATCAAATCATCATGTCAACAAAAGCTGTTTTATTTAGAACAACTCAATTCCATATACTACACAAATGATAAGGAAATCAAGAACAAAATGTTAGAATGAAATAATTCGGACGTAGCGCGAATTCACTATAAGGCCGTATTGCAGTCCTAAAGCTTTGCTGCCTTTTTTTCGAAAGCCGAATGGTTTCCTCTGAAAACGATTTTACGATTTGGTTCATCTCCGTGTAAGTAAATCCACTTTGTATTATCGTTTGAACAATGTCTTAATTTAACTGGAGAACTCGGACGGAGGTTGTAAGGATTTTGGGAACTGGTATATTTCTATAACACCGCGTTTTTCATCTAAGAAATTTTTATTCGAGGCTGTTTTCGCAAATCCTTGATCATATATATTAAAAGTAACTAGATATCCGTGTTTTCTGTTGTGATCAAATGATAGGGGTACAGGAGGGGTACAGGAGGGGTACAGAAAGGGTACAGGAGGGGTACAGGAGGGGTACAAAAAGGGTACAGGAGTTTTCACCACCACCAAACCTTTTTTCAACTTTCTAAGTCAATTCGTACTTTAAAATAGCACGATGCGTTCTCCAAGTTCTCTTCGTTAATAAAGCAAATAATTTGTATGAACAAAATACTTTCAAAATGTGCTTACATATTATTTTAAAACAGCCAGCTGTTAAAATAGTGATTTTCTATTACTTTGCAATCATTATTATAACGGCTGTCTGTTTTAAAATAATATGTAGGTGCATTTTGGAAATATTTTGCTTTATGCAAGTTATTTGCTTTATTAACGAAGAGAGAAGACATCGTGCTATTAAGTACGAATTCGTCTGCAGCTAGTGATACATGAGTACTACAAAATTTGAAAGTTTGATCCGGCATGCATTATGGACCAAGCATCTGCCTAGATTTTGAGTAAAACGACATTGTTTAAAACAATGGGCAAGCGCTCGAAACGTCAGGTATTGAAGTCTTTATGGCGGCCAATTTATGACCTTGTGAACTCAGTTTATAAAACCAAGTTTACGAGGTGACATAACAATGCCCACATATCGTAGGCGCCCCCAGGTTCCTCAGGGAGCTGGACCACCTCTTTTTATTCTTGGTTTTCCCCCCGGGGGGGTACTCTGCAAATTTTTGGGCGGGGGTGTGCCGCTGGGACTCTGAGACCCTTAACCTATACTAGACCATTCTAGCTGCACTTTGCAACCCTATTCAAGACTAAACACCGAAAAACCGTACGCTATCCTAGACCTATTCCAGACTCGCCATTTTCTAGAAACTCGTTCATCACTATCACAGTCTAAGATGCCAGGGGTCAGTAAAAATGCCGGCCCGCCGTACTGATTTTTCAATTTTGCGGAAAATGATACCCTATTCTAGACCAAAAATCTCTGATTACTATACACTATCCCATACTAAACTGCCTGAAAACCATACCCTTCACACCATACGTACCTATATAGCTTATATATGGGAGTACCCCCCCCCCCCTCCAAACAACAGATTTCGATCCCAAAATGTTCAAGGAATTGTAGAGAGTTTAAAAACTACACATCTGGGCCAAATTTTGGAGCGCAAGAGCATTTCGTTCAAGAGCTATAGGTACTCAAAGGCACAAACATGGCGGCCAAAAATTCAAAGTCTTATTAAATTACACTAAAAATCAAAAATATTGTATTCGCTATAAGTTCCATTATATCGGCTTATACGCACTTTTAATGCAAAAAATAGCTTTCAGCTGATTCAGTCTTGCCTATTTCACGGCTTATCTGAAATAGCGTGTAACACTGGTATCCACATACCATAGAAACAGCTTTGTAGGATGTATAGTTCATTCGAGCTGTTTGTTTCTAAGATATTTTGAAAAATAAATTTTGACACGACTTAAGAATTGGCGAACAATAAAAAATGTTTGTGTTTCTCAATAAAAAATGTTGGAAAAGATATCCCCAAAACACTTCACGAATCCAGGTCATCCCAGCTCCCTGCTTTTGTCAGGCGTGACGAGGTGTAACACGAGTCACGCTTTCCACGTCACGCTCTAAGGGCCCGGGACGAGCAAGCTGCCCCGCACAACAACACTCCCAGCTAGTTGTCAACTTTCTAGAACTTTTCTATGGGCGGCCGTTACCGCCAAAAATACAAACATTGCAAACGACTTAGAATAAACATGAATGGTTCAATGGTCTTTTGTAAGTTGGTATAGATGATCTAGAAATGATATAGTTAAAATGTAGTTGGACAGGTTGTCTTTGGTGGAATGAAATACTCAACCAATAAATGGTTTAGACAGTTTACAAACCGTATAGTCGCCGTTGTCGAAACGGTACAATATAGACACAAATGACCAAGTCTAAATGTAAATAGTTCAGCTTCCGTTTGTAAAACCACACAGACTATTAAGTAGAATTGGTGAAAGTAAATGAAAACCGGTCTAGTGTCCAATGTTAAAACGACAAAGTGAAGTCTCAAATGCTTCAGCGTCATGTGAGATGATTTGGTACAATACAAAACGGTCTAACGTAGTGTGAAATGGTTTATCCTACCGACAAATGGTTAATCGTAATTTGAAATGGTTTAACGTAACATCAAATGGTTTAGCGTAATGTGAAATAGTTCAGCGTAATGTGCAATAGTTCAGTGTAATTTAAAATGGTTTAGCGTGACACCAAATGGTTTTGCGTAATGTCAAATGGTTTAGTGTGACACCAAATGGTTTAGCGTTATGTGAAATGGTCTAGTGTTACATCAAATGATTTTTAACTATATCATTTCTAGATCATCTATACCAACTTACAAAAGACCATTGAACCATTCATGTTTATTCTAACGGTCGTTTGCATTGTTTGCATTTTTGGCGGTAACGGCCGCCCATACACCTTTTAGGCTTGACTTGAAACAGTTGAAAGATAATGTGGTTCATCTAAACCCCCAATATGTTGAAGAGAATTTTTCTAACTTGGTCGGAGCCTACCCAGAACTGGTTGCTCATCCAAATGAACTACCTGATTTGGTGGTGAAACATAGTGCGAGCGGGCAACATGGGCGAAAGCAAAGTGATGCCGAGATTAAAGAAAAGCTGATTAAGAGCGTTATTACTACAAGATTTATGGATTATACGGATATTACAGTTCAGATGGAAAATGAAACTGCATGTTTGAACTCGCTCAGAGAGCTTGAAAATGCTATTAACAACTCAAGAAGGAGAATGATATATTTTTCATGCTTACAAGGACAAGTACTGAAGAGACTAAAGGAGATAACAGGAAAAAAGATGCATCAGCTATTGAAATTAACTCCTTATTCACAAGCTCAGGCCTATTCCTTAATTAATATCTACGAATTAGCTCAAATGTAT
>JAJGOT010000389.1:597500-680000 GCA_022457155.1 Cladopsammia gracilis
CGGGTGGCCTCAACTTCCGGCAAAATAGAGCTGAAAACATGCTATTCTTGGCTTTCACATGACGTCATAAAAATTAAAAAATCTAAAGAAAACATCCTACAAAGCTGTTTCTAACATGGTATGTGGATACAAGTGTCATAATATTTCACATGTTTTGCTCCCGATTTACAAAGGTTTTAAATGTGTCACGCCATGCGTCACGCTATTTCAGATAAGCCGCGAAAATAAACAAAATTGAATCAGCTGAAAGTTATTGTTTGTATTATAAGTGCTTATAAGCCGAGTTAATTGAGCTTATAGCAAATACAATATTTTTGAATGTGACTTTTGGTGTAATTAAGACTTTGAATTTTTGGCCGCCATCTTTGTGCCCCTGAATGGGGCACAAAGATGGCCGCTCCATACATTTCTTACTAAAAATATCTAATACTCGTTCGCCTATAACTCTTAAACGAAATGCTTTTGCGCTTCAAAATTTGGCTAAGATGTGTAGTTTTAAACTCTTTACAATTCCATAAACATTTTGGATTCGAAATCTATTTTTTAATGCTTCTGAATTTTGATATAACGTAAGTGAAAGCCAAGAATTTTCTGCAGAATATTGCCTTTCTTTCTCAAAGTAGGAGATCTATCACAAATGCACCACCAGTAGTGGTTGGGGAGGCGGTCAAATACGGTTTTTCAGATCCCTAAATAAGCCGCCAAACGCCCGAGTTACCGGGCCCCCAGGTCTCATTGCATTCGCCCTGGGGGCCCGGTAACTCGGGCGTTTGGCGGCTTATTTAGGGATCTGAAAAACCGTATTTGACGCGCCTCCCCAACCACTACTATGTACCCCTCCCTCAAACCCTGTGAGAGGGGTAACCGATTGAAGAAAGCTAAAATCCTTGTATATACGCAATGGCGGCCTTACCCGGAAAACGTCTTCGAGATATTTTTGTATTGCTTGGTAAACAATACATATGTACATATTGCCGGGCTCCAGCAAGCAAAAGAATGTCAGGGCGGGAGTGTTCCTTGTGTGAAAATTGGTTTACTCCTTATTGCGATTGCTGGTCATGCTTAACCATTTATTGTGGTACATGCAATGTATCAGTTTGTTTCTCAAGTGAAACAAGTTTTCTATGTGAGGAGACGCTTTTTGAACGTGGTAAAATTTCAACCAAAGCATTCTCATCTTTTTAAGTCAAACAACTTGTCGCCGTATTGCCAATTGAAGAAAGGTAAAAACCTTGTATAAACGTGACAATGTCTTTCGGCAACGAAGCAATGACTGCTGTTGCCTTTTTGAAAATGCGAGGCATTGAGTTGAAAGAAGGTGATGACTTGTATGCGAAGAACAAAGGGACGTTCGAATACAACCCTTGCAGACATTGCGGCTTAAACTTCACACAAGGCCATTCGCTTGTTGAGCATCAGAAATACGCTTGTAAGAAGCTGCGAACAGAACCCAGACCGAAAGAGCTTTGTCTCGGCTGTAATCATAGATTGTCTAGACAAACTGTTTCCTACACTTTAAAAACGGCTGCCCGCCTTCGAAACGGTGTGTTCCCCCACGTTTTGTTCCTAACGTTTGTAATTATCCAAGCGTTCTAATAGTTCATAGCGATGGATACGAATGTGTTGTACCTGAGAAAGATCTTGATTATTTTTTAGAAACTTTTGACATAGTTTCTGTTAGCAAGACATTTTAACACCTCTTGTGCGAACGGGCGCCGTATTACCAATTGAAGAAACATTTACCTTTCGTATATCAACAATGACGACAACACAAGTGTTCTTGAACTTTCTCAAATCGAGGAACACTGGTCTGAAACAAAAGAGCGCCGACTGGGTGAGCTATCGGCAAAATACTATTAGCGCGTCCGAAATTGCAGCCTTGACAGGCGATTCGCCATTTGAAACACCACAGAGCTTGCTCTTAAAGAAAATACAGCCAGCCGACATGCACAATAATACGGCATGTACCTGGGGCAATCTGTTCGAACCTCTCGCTCGTAAATACTTTGAGCAGAAGCATTGTGTTAAAGTTTTTGCTCATTCTATATCCCTCAATCTAGCAACAGACCACCCATTATATCGAAAGGTAACATGTAGCCCTGATGGCTATTACCTTGACAAAGAAAACAATGTAATTCTTTTGGAGTTTAAGTGCCCTTTCAAGCGGAAAATAGCTGTCTCGAGTGCCTAGTTATTATGCAACCCAGCTACAAACGGGTCTTTGTTTTAGCGGATCTATGGTCAACAAAGGCCTTTTCGTTGATTCTTACTTCAGAATGTGCTCTCTACAACAGATAGAGCCAAGTTTGAATCATAATAATTTTTTAAACGGCGGAAATATTTACGAGACAAAAGGGCACACAGCGCTCGTTGGGGCATCTATTATTTGTTTTCAAAACACAAGCTAACACGCAATCAAGCCGAACTTATTGATATTGGCGCTCTTGAACAAACTTCAACGTTTGAGCAAATAATGGCTTCAATAGCCGAGAAAGACTTATGGTGTTCTTACGGCGCGGTCAGAATGTCGTTCAGCAAAGAATACGAAGACGAGGAGTTTTTGCGTTACATCAGAATGAAAAAGGCTTTCCTTGCTCCAGACGAGGGACCGAAGCCGGTTGCATTGTTGGCATGGAAATTGCTGGATTCAACAGAGCTTCAAATTGTCAAGCACGAGGGGTTCTTGAACAGTATTCAACCGAAGGTCGAGCGCTTTCACGAGAACTTGGCAAGGCTTCGCAAAAAAATACATGAAAATTTATCAAAACAAAAACACCTTGACAAAACCATACCTGGTGAAACTTTTGAAGACAACATCGGCGATGACAGTGCCCTGTTGGAAGCCTTTCTAATTGAGAAAGCGGCAACGCTAACTCCAGATCTCGGAAAGCAAAGTTCCTCGACAGAAGGCCAACTTCAGCGCCGCAAGATCAATGCGTGACGACACTTCTCAAGTTAAGGTACTCCTTATGAATAAATTGGCGGAGCGATTTCTTCAGCCTGAATTGCTGCCTGCCAATACGGCTCGTATTTTAGACACATAGATTGCCTCGGAAGTCGTATGTAAGATAAAAGTTTCTGTTTTCTTGGGCCCTCTGGCAGAATTAGGGCCAAGATTTTATGAATTGCGAAATTATATGACGTGTTGTTAGGTAGATGAGGTTTCACGTTTGTGTAAACATAGACAGTTTGTTTAATTTCGTCATCGGTTAATCTCGGAGATTTATTTCTGAATAGGTGATTAAGCCGATATTTGAAATTATAATTTTTTGTGCCTAGATCTTTTCCTCTGTTGTTAGGGTCTACACGAGAAAAGGCAACGTCGTCTAGTAGTTCAATTCGGCTGCAGTTATTGCAGACAACTTCTATGGATTCAGGGATGAGTGTAAAAGATTCTCCACAGCTTTGACACGATTTTATCCTTTTGTTTGTTCGGTTTAAAATTAACACAAAACTGTTTTCTCGATACCGCTGGATTTGTTCATGTCTAGCGGTCAAAGAAAGAGATTCAAAGATGCTTTGGAGCTTCTCTTGTAGTTGTGAGCGGCAAAACTCAGGTCTGTAATCACTGCCATAGAAGCCTTGCAGCCGGATGAATTTGTGCTTTAGATCCAAGCGCTCTAGTTGAGTCTTGTATTTATTATTTTCATCCATACATCTGACGGCAGAGATTTGTTCGTTGAAGCGTTTATAAAGTTCAGCCTCGTAGAAGGCTTCAGAACCGTTGAAGCGTTTGTGAAGTTTAGCATTCATGTTTATAAGTAGAAATTACAAATATTCAATTGGTCACACATCATTTGCGCATGCGTAGTTCTTTATGAGTTACCACATGTGAAAGCACGGCAACTTGCTCGAATATAAAAGACCTTTTCGCACCATATATTATGTTCAGTCTGTAATTCGGTATAGCTCAGGGAGGTGTGGTTGGCCACCACTGAATCCTGCTTACGGCTAATGCGATGTCTCAGACCAGGGGTAGTGGGGTTGCTGAGTCAGTTAGTGACCCCCTGGTGAACCAGCCTCGGCCCAACTGATACAGGGGGGTTTTCAATCAGAGATCTCCTAGGAGAACTCGCCCTCGCTTCCAGAGGCTAAATGGGAAAACGACAACTCCCCTGTCAGGAGTTAAAGTCCTAGCCTAGGCTAGGCAAACAGAAACAGCCACCAGAGCACCCCCTGACTAGAGTTTTGCCCCTTTTCGTTATGTGTCACGCAATGTCACGCGTGACAGTCACGCACAATGTCACGTCATGTGTCACGCTTTGTCACACAATTGCGATCTTTTGTTATAGAAAGCGAGAAACCCGAGTTTACTCTTTCAAATCTGACTTGGACACAGCGGTAAGACGATTTCTTTTTTTTTGAAATTCTTCTTTTACTTCTTTGCGAAGCTCGCCTCTGAGTTTTTCAAGATCTGGAGTTTGAGTTTGCTTGTTTACTTTGGTGGTCTTTGCTTCACCAGAGCGGATTTCGTTCTTTAGTTCGTGATATCTCTCAACTTCACGGAGGATTATTTTGAACTCTGAATCGCTGATACGCTTGTCAGTTAGAGCCTTTGAAACCAGCTCAAAGACAGAGTTTCGTTTAGCAAGGGCGAGTGTGTATATTTTTTCGTGTTTAGTAATTTTTCTCTCTAGCCGCCTGCTAAACATAGTGAGGCCGGCCGCTGAAAAACTTGTAATAACAGCAACACCCCCAATAACAGGGCTGGCGACGAGCCCAACTCCGCTCAGAGCTGTGGCGATTGTGGCTGTAGACAAGCCTGTAGAAATGAAACCAAAACTTACTGCGGTTCCGTGAACAATGGTGTGTGTTCGCTTGTATTTCTTAGCAACTTGCCTGTAATGATTAGCCTCCGACTCAAGCTCCTTTTGCAAGTCAGAGATTTTCTTGAGTCTAAAGTCTTCACCGTTGGATAAGACTTGGTAAAGTGATTGAGTCTCGCTGTATTCAGGAGCTGATGGCAACACGTTAGCCGAGCTCATGGCTTGTATATATATATTTTTTAATTGATCTCAACTTCAAACTCTAGAGGCATGTTATTGAAGTCAAAAAGGTTATTGTTCTCATCCCTCACAGATAGAGTTATGCTGTTTACATAATCGCCAGACGAGACGTATCGCAATAGGTTCTGCTGTGTTGATTCATAGAAAACTTTCTCATATGGCTTTCCGCGAAGATCAAATTTAGCTAAAACAGTCGAAGGCTTCCCTTTGAACAGGTTCTGTTCTTTATCGACCAGATCACAGTGTATAAAGTAAGTGCTTGGAGCTTCGAATCTTCTACTGATTAAATGAGGGAGTGTTTTTGATGACTCGCAAAGAAATGTTACAAAACCTGGTGAAAGGGCTATTTCATGTTTCTCTCCTGGATTCAAAATCACCATAGCACCACGAGCTGAATAAAATTCAGCTTTAAGATTTATACCATAGTCTGCAAAATTATCCATTATAACTTTTGCTAAACTGCTAGGAGTGTAAAAACCAGGAATAACGCCAATCTTAGTGTATTTACCTTCTGAGCCAAATGGTCTTATGTATATTTCCTGATTTTGTTTCAAATTGTGCCACGAGTTGTAAATCGAACACGAGACGAGCCGGATGAAATTCGGTGTCTGAAGCGGGTGATCGAAGTAGATGGTGTGAGGGTTCGAAGGTGCGACGATTGTTAGCACCACCATTGTGTATATATAGTTTTATATTATTTCTATTTCAAAAAATAAAGGTAAGCCATTAAAATAAAAAAGCTCTCCGTGTTCGCTCTTGACTGAAATTGTTAAACTGTTTACAAATTCGCCAGACGATGTTTTAAGATATGCAGCATTATCTCTGTCCTCAGCGTACGCATACTTATTGTAGCTGGACCAATATCCCTCCATAATTTTCGCCATCCCCAAAACATCTGAGTAAGGTTTGTTCTTTATCGATAAGATCACAGTGAACGTAATACATCGCCGGTGTTGTAAGTTTTTTAATGTATGTATTACTCTGTAATTTAGTACTTATACCGAACAATTTAGCCAAATTAGGACTAAGTTCTACATCATTAGGAAATTGTTTTTTCACATGCATTCTCGCATTGGGTTCATCAGTTACGATATATACTTTTACTGGTTGACCCTTAAATAACTCCTCTACCCAAGCCTTCAGAGTGTCTGGAGTGTAATGTCCTTCGGGTAATTTCAAGACAGTTCCTTTTTTATTTTCGCCAGTTGTATACCATGTTATTGTTCCGTCGCCTTCCAAATTATACCACGAATTATTAAGCCAGAAAGCGATAAGCCGGATGAAACTCGGTTTCGGAAGCCGCCGATCGAAGTGGAAGCCGCCAAAGCGAAGGCAATCTCAGACTTCAAATGGCGTTTCCCGAAAGCTGATATGTCAAGATTTACAACAGAAGTTTCTTTCGACGAAAAGCACAAAGCCTCAGCAGTAGTGCTTTTCCCAGAGGGGCAAGGCTCCTGGGCTATGCCCTCAGACATACCGCACAAGAATTGGACACAAGCCCTGAAAGACGCCCTCGGCTTAGAGTATATTGGCGGTTTCCCCTATCAGTTGACGTTAAACCGAAACACACAAAAGCCAATCCCTGCTGTTGAATTCTCCACCTCAATCGATAAAGACATGATGATTGGCTCTGTCTTGAACGACGAAGCGCAAAAGATCTATGTCACGCCGACTGATTATTTCACAACGAAATACAGAAACATTTTCAGAGACACACAGATTACGTTCACAACTGCGAAATATGGGAGAAAGTGGCTCGGCAGCCCGCAAATGAGTTTCTGGCCACAACAACTAAACTTTGCTCTGTGGTGTGCAACAACCGGCTGCGGGATCTCGCGTGACCTTCTGTTTGATAAGAACTCTACTCTCTCCCTAACCCCGCAGCTCCGGTCATTTTACAGGTTTCACGTCTATTTCACAACAAGACGAATACTCTACAAGCTGTGTGGGGAACAGAGCGTGAGTGCTTTGCCAGACGACCCTACATTCAACCAGAAAGATAACAAGTTCAACATCGACGCATACAAGAGGATTTGCCAAGAGTTCGGTCTAGACCCCAGTTCTGACTTCCGTTTCACATACGGCAAAAATCACGGGCTTGGCAATGTGTACATTTGGGTCGCATATGGTGGGCCCAGTTCTACTGATTACAACTATCCTGATCCCGATCTAGCCCTGTTTGATGACGAGCGTGTGACAAACAGAAAAGACCCAAACTATCGAGCAAACGGCATATACTTCGTTCGTAACGACCAGGGCGCTGTTAGTCAGTTCGAGCACTTTGTGCCGAATTATGCACAGGGGCTAACACAGCCAGGGCTCGCTCGTATGAATCAGTCAATCGAGGCCTTTGGTGCACAAGCAAACACTCGCAGCAGCATTCTTGGGAATGGAGGCCGGGCATTCGAAACGCAGAGAGTATTCCTCACGCTCTTAGAGGACGCCATAAGATTGAACGACATATCTAAGAGCGTACAGCATTATCAGCAGGCCATCCAAGCAACGAAAGTGTGGCTAAACTTTGTAGTTGCCCCTGGGAGCTGGCTGATGCCGTCACGCATGGTTATCAACACAGAGAGCGTGGTGGGGTACAATAACAAACTTATGCAAGCAACGCAAGGGATGAAGCTTGGTGTTAACAACGATGTCAATCTTGCCACAAAAAAGCCTCACTTCGCCCCATGGACGGTGGCCCGACAAAGATAAATCCACCAAACAGCCACCCATCGAATCCGATTCACAAACAGGCGACACAGGCACAGGGCATAGCGCCAAAACCAAAGGTCACACCTACACCACAACCAGCCCCCACACCAACACCAGGCCCCACACCAGGCCCCACACCAGAGACTAAGATCGAGCCGCATCACGTAAACAAGGCGCTCATTGGTGTGGGTGCGCTTGCTTTAGCAGGCTTGTTTGCCTGGATGAGATAATTATCTCCTGCGCTTGGTGATCCTTTCAATCATGAAGCCCACAACGGCAAGGATCAGCAGCCAGGCGTGCTCGCCAAGGAAGGAGATAACCTGACCGGCTGTTTTGAAGATAAAGTTCACGATCGAGCCGATCAAACCTGGCAGAATGGAGGCAACCTTATTTCCTATTTCTTTAAGCCCATTGCCAATAGCCTTGGTGCCGGCCTTTAAACTATTCATTGCAGCAATTGTCACAGCGCCTATGACTAGACCTGCAGCCAGAACAACTGCTTGAAGGGTCCAGCCATATTTCTTGAATATCTCTTTGACCCGTTCTCTCAACGGCATGCCCCTTTCTCTCTCCTCGATTTCTGTATTGACTCTTACCAGCTCTTCGCCACGTTCTGCAACTCGGGCTTCTGCAGCTTCTCTGTCAGAGGGTGAAGTGTTCTCATCTTCTATCACGCGTCTGTCTTCAGCGTTTAGTTGTGCAAGCTCTTCTTTTTGTTGTTTCAGTTCATCAAGCGGTTTTTTAGCGTCTATCTTTGCCCTAAGTTCATTTATGTTACTGTTTATGTTATTAGTGTCGATCGTGAGTTTATTGATGTCTTCTTGTAATTTTTCTGCTTCTTTTGCTGTTTTCTGAAACTGCAGCAGTTGTTTTCTTTTAATTTGATGCTCAGATTCAAGCTTTTTCTTTCTATCTTTCAGCCTTTGCATTTCTTCTTCATTCAGTGGCCCAAGCTGGTTTTTAAGCTCCTGAATCTGGTCATCAGTCTGTTTTATTTGATTTTCAAGTCCGTCTATGTCTTGACGAACCTTGTCTCTATCAGCGATCGTTTTTTCCATTTGTTGTTTTTGATTTTGTTTTGCTTGCAGTTCTTGTTGTTTTTGTTTTTGTTCTGCTTGACAGTCTTTCATCTGATCAAACATTGACTTTCCGAGATAACTTTTGATTTCTTGTGAAAGCTGCGGGTTTTCCCTTAGTTGGCGTGTTACAGCGCCTTTTGTAAACACAGGATATGCCTTTTTTCCACTGCCAACCATTTTAACGTACAGCCTTGGGTTTTTGCCTGTTCTATCTGTTTTGTAAAATGTTTCGATAGCAGCTTTATTCGCATTTGGGTACATGTCTGTTAGGTCTGCCCAAGGCGAAGCTTGTCTTGTTCGTTGAAGCCGCTGGCTTAAGTCATCCCCCGCAAGCAGAGGGTCGGTGTCATCTAAGCCGCTCTGTTCGTGAGGCAGTGTATGCATTTCATGCTCTTCACCGCCATGATATGGGGTGGATGTGCCGCCCGGTTGAAAGGGGGTTGTTGTGTCAACTTCTTCTTCGTCGTCATCATCGTGGTCAATACCCCATTCTATGGCTATGGCCGTGCAACCCAACCTCCTCCCAACGAATGCCGAGAAGATTCTTGGTGCTATGAAAGCAGAGCGCACCGTAAAGCGCATCACATTTGAGCGCCCTACAGCCAATCCCGGCGAGACCCTGTACGTTTCGGTGCCCAAGCTCAACGAACATGAGGTTATCGTGTCGGGCTCGCTTGCCTTGCTCTTTAACATCGACCTTGCCGGCGGCCACGCAAACAACTATCTTGTACAAAATGTCTCCAGAGCACTAGTTGACAGGCTTGTTGTCAAGTTTTCCGCAACCACTGTCCAGGACACCGTTGGGTACGATATTTACAAAATCTTTGAGGACCTATTCCTCTCTATTGATAAGAGAGACAACATGCTCCCCGAGGGCATTCAGAGTGTAGACTTGAGCAAGATTCGCTCTAGTGCCGGCGACAAGAAGACCTCTGGCGTGGATGCGGAAAACAAGCTGGAGACCATTTACAAAAACAAATATCGCATCAACCTTGACCACCAGATTATAACAGACCACGGTGTAATGTACCCACAAGCACTCTACAACGATTTGACATTCGAGATTACGCTCGCCCAGGCTTCTCAAGTTGTCAAGGGTTCGGATACAAGCAAGCTTGTCTACAAGTTGACAAATATCCAGCTTGAGTACGAGACAATCCGAAATAAGCAGCTGGATGACGAGGCAGCAAGTGTATACTCTAGCGGAAAGGAGTTTGCCTACGACCATATCATGCGAGAGGAAGTGGTCCCTTTCTCGAAGGGTTCAGACGCGCGGCTGAATCTCAGGGTGAACCCTCAGCGCAGGTCACTGAAAGCCATCCTTCTGCTATTCATCGAACCCTACACAGCAGGAGCCAGGGACTCAGAAAAATACTTCAACCCAGACATAAGCAAAGTTAATGTCACCATAAACGGCTCCCCAAACAGGATTTACAACGAAGGTATCAACGGGACCGATATGTGGCGTGAGGTCAGTCGCCTCTTCAAAAGAGGGGTGATGGCAGGCCAAACATGAATCTAACAAAATATCTCACGGGCAACAAGTTCGGCCTCCTTATCGACCTTAGATCAATGGCTGATACAACCCTACACGGCAACGGTCAACGCCTCGTCAACACAAAGGACGGCGTACATCTTGAGATCGAAAGGACAACCTCCGGCTCGGGAAACGTGCACTGCCACATATACACCATCAGCGACTCACAGATGAACATCATGGACAGGCAGCTGCAGGCTGTTCAGTACTAAAACACACGTATATATAACTCTAACCACTATGTCCAGTGCCTTCAAATTTTATGATAAGCCAAAACCCCGGCCTGTTTCAAGGCCGCTAACACACAATGAAATAATAAAACTACTTCTTACTAAGGCTCCGGCCCCGCCAACAGAAGAGCCAGGGTCGAAAATGATAAAATACCCACATATAAAGAATGGAGCCAAGAAAGCTGCCATTCAATGCCCTAATTATCGGGCCGACTAACTCTGGCAAAACACAATATCTTCTGAATCAGCTGCGCGGCCCCTTCAGGGGCAAGTTTGACCATATCGTTCTCTTTTGCCCAACATTTGTCCACAACAAGACCTACGACGGTTTCGTGGACAAGGAGCCACGCATTTTCGTGATAAACTGTCAGCAGCATGAGATTGAAGCATCGTTAACTTTAGCCAGTTATTACTTCGACGGGACAAACACGCTCTTTGTGCTCGATGACTGTGCTGCTTCGAAGGATGTGAAAGGTCGCACGAGTCAACTTGTGAAACTAGGCTTCAGTGCTCGCCACAGCGGCTTGTCGGTGTGGGTGCTAACCCAACAGTTAACCAGCATTGCGAAACCCTTTAGGGAAAACGTTGCAGCGATTGTGCTTTTTTACACCATCAAGCAAAACAACGAAGGCCATCTTCGACGACTATGCCGGTGAGCTTGAACAACAAGAGTACAAAGAGTTGATTGCAAAAGTAAAGGGGCACAAGTTTTCTCACCTAGTCTTCTCTCTGCGGCACCCATATGGGGTTGAAGTGAAAATGTGAAAACATATATATACGCTGAACCATGAACACCTCAACCAGTATCCACAAGCTCACGGTCTTTTCACAGCTTCTGGGTGAATTGCAGAGTCATGCGGAGGAGATGCAAATACAGATAATCAAAGCCGCTGACGCGGACGATCTGCGTCTCATGCTTCTTAACCGCTATCCTTTGAAAGTCACTGTGCGCCCAACCACCATGACCGCGCTTATACGTGAGGTTGAAAGTCTTTTGCCTGACATCAAGAGGATAATTGAAAAATAAATACAGAATATACACGCAATGGCAACACTCCACCCAGACGACATGGCCTTAATGAATGACTTCATGCAGCAGCTAGAGGCAGAGCCTGATAGCTCCTTGCCATCAGCGATTCCTGAAGTCTTAACAGTTAATGACACTCCAGCTCAACGCGAGAAACTGGCAGTCCTGGTTTCAACCGGCAAATCAAAAGAGGCCCTCGGTGTCCAGCTCACACACGAGCAGGTGACGCGCATGACAGATAAACAGGTTGAAAAGTACTACAAAAGGTATGAAACCTATGTCGGCAACAGGACGACCGAGTCTCTGATTGACAGCGTCATAATGTTCGCAACCAAAGTAGCCGGCATGGTTGTTAAGATTGACGATGTGGAGGCACTGCAGAAAGAACTCAAAAATGACTACATGATTAACCATGAACTTTCATCTCTTGCTGGAAACCTTGCACTGCGATGTAGGCGATTCTTGGCCTTGGCCAATGCTGTTTTAATCACTACAAAACACATCGACTTCAAAAAGGAGCCAGAAGAGTTGCCCCCTGAACCTTCTCCACCTGTACACCCAAGCAGAGATGGGGAAGGTTATCCACTCGAGGGTTTTGATGAAGTTGACACATGTTTTGATGAAGTTGTTGATACATAATCTGACAGGAACCTGACAGGAATCTTGTAGGAATCTTGTAGGAAACTGGCAGGAACCACGAAGGTTTAAAATAAAAATATACATATACACACATGATGGCTCAACCACTCGAGACGGTGCCTGAAGAAACAGTCGCGCCAGCAGCAAACACAACCAACACGCACGTTACCTCTGATACCCCAAAGACTGCTCCAGCCAAAAACCCTGGTCGTGTTGCTTCTGGAAAAAGTCTTGCTGAGCGCAACCGCCTGGCAAGAGAGGCAAAAAAACAAGCACAAGCTTCTAAAGCAACAAACAAGCCTGCCCCAAACTCGGCACCCCAAAACTCGACAAATGAAGAAGCTAGCAGCAACTCTGGTTTCTGGATTATAACAGTTGTCGGGGTAATTATATCCGCTTGGGGCGTCTATTACCAACGCGAGGCCATTATGAATACACTTAGGCGCAAAGCTCCGACCCCTGCGCCTGTAGAGGTGAATGAAGTTCAAACTCCCCCACCACCGAGACGAAGAATTCGCGAGATGGAGTAAAAAAATCTTATATATACACCATGTCTGACAACAAGCTCGTGAAATCTGTTCTTGATGCAGCCACAGTCACTGGCCTTGTCGCAAGTATTTGCTGGGTTGGCAAAAAGATCGTCAAGGAAAATCTCACGGCCGACCCCAGCTCGAATCTCATGAACTACGTGAAGTTCACTGCCGTCATGGCTGGGAGCATAGCTCTCAAGAAATATCTCGAGGACCAGAAGATCCTCCCTGCCTCAATGTAAATCATATATATATATATATAGCAATGGCCTCAATCGCTATTATGGTTGGTGGAGCAATTTTGAATGCTGCCGCTTTTACGGGTGGCAATTATCTCGCAAAATATTTTTCCGGCGACAACGGAAAAGCCGCTATGGAAGAGAAGACCAGACACGACAAGGCGTTAGAGGCCTATCAAGCGGCCTACGCGAAATATCAGAAAGACCGCACAAAGCTCCTCGACTGGATTGCCAGCAATGATCGGATCAAAGATCAAGCGAAACGCAACTTTCAAGACACTGACCAAGCTCTGGTGCTCTACAACCAAACACATCGGGAGCAGCAAATAACACTCCCCAAAGAGCCCGAGTTCTCTGACTTCTATAAACCAGGCCCACAGCAGAAACAAGGCGAACTCTTGTTTATCGGCACTGGCGCACTCGCCCTTGGCTATGCGGCGTTTCGCTTTCTGTAAACACATATGTATATGGAGGCGAAACTCTCAAAGATCTATTACGGCCCCAAAGGCTATTGGAAAGGACTTGCCGCTGTCAAAAAGCTAGCTGCAGCAGCCAAGGTATCTGAAGAGGTGGCAAACAAATGGCTCGTCAAACAAGCCCTTTGGCAAGTTTACCTCCCAGCGCCACGCCATATCCCTCGGCCTAAGTTTGATGTTCAAACTCCCAATGCCGTGCATCAAGCAGATCTACTTTTTTTGCCCCACGATAAACTGCCTCATGGGAAGAAAATTTACAAATATGCTTTGACAGTTGTCGATGTGGCAAGCCGTTACAAAGCAGCAGAGCCCTTGACTTCGAAAGAGTCTGATGAAGTTTCGAAGGCGTTGGCCCGGGTATATAGGCGTGGGCCTTTGAAATGGCCACAACTGTTGCAAGTCGATCCGGGGACAGAGTTTATGGGAGCTGTGACTAAAGAGACTGGGGCCCATAAAACAACCATTCGCCGTGGGCGCGTTGATATCCACAGAGACCAAGGGATTGTTGAAAGATTCAACAGAACCCTGGCTGAACGATTGTGTGGTTACCAGTACGCAGTTGAAATGAATCTACCCTCTGGCCGTTCGACTGCTTGGGTTAAAAGATTGCCAGATGTTGTGTCGGCTTTGAACAATGAAGTAACCAGATTAACTGGCAAGAAGCCTGCACAAGCAATCAAAGAGAAAGCAACCTCGGCCAAGCCCGCGACCCCATATGCTAGGCCTGTTGGGGTGAATGAAAAGAAGCTCCCACCTCGTGTTAGTGTGAGATATCTGTATTACCCCGGTGAGCTTGAAGGTGGTAGTCGACGGGCAACTGATCCGATCTGGTCTTTGAAGGTCTACAACATCGAGAAGGTTGTCACCAAGCCAGATACGCCTGTCGTGTATTATCTGTACGACGGACCCAAGCGTGGGTTTGTGCGTGAGGAGTTGATGGTTGTGCCGCCGGGTACTCAGTTGCCACCCGCTGGGCTGTGAAACTCGATCGGTTCTGTGTGGATGCCGTCTGGCAGCACCCAACGCTTGTCGTAGTAGGCGCTGAGGCCCAGCTTGTGCTGCTGATATGTGAACATGGACCCGTTGTGCATTCGAAAGCCCCTGTTGGTGGCCATGTCCCTACCCCCTTGCAGGGCTCTTTCGTACCTTTCCCAGCGAAGCTCGTTCTGCTTCTTGTTGACGCCCTTGGAGGACATCTTGGCCCCTCCGCTAACCTCGTTTTCTACGTAATAACACTTGCTGCACAGAGCGATGGCCCGTGTACCTTCCTTCTCAAGCTTGAATAAGCCCGGCTCTCTACCACTCCACTTGTCCCACGCCAACCAATTCTTCTTCTCCGCCTCGAACTGGGCGCGAAGTTCTGGGCGAACTGCTTCTTCGAGAGTGTCGTGAGCAAGAGCGAAGTACATGCTGTCTGTGTCCATCTGGATAAGCTCGAAGTCGCGCCTGTCGATGAAGCAATCAAGGAAGTCGTAATAGAACTCCAGCATGCGGAGCTTGGCAAGTTGATACACAACAATGCCGACTTGAAAGGGGCGGTCGATTGTGATCTTTTGCTTGCGCAGCTCGATCTTGTAGGCCTCTCCGATCTCTTCGAGGTCTTCGAACAAAGGTGAGCGGAGATTCTTGTCGACCTCATGCTCGTCAGTTGTGTACAACGTTCTTGTTTGGCGCTCCACGGCTTCGATGAACTTGCCGTAAGCGCTGTTGCCAAGGAGCTTGAACACTTCGGCAAGCAGTGCCTTATCCTTGTCAGCGTCGCCTTTCCTTCGGTTTTCGGCGACCTCGCGAACGAACCAGTCGAAGAGTTTTGGGGGTCTATAATCGATCGTGCGGTAGACTGCCGTGATCTTGAACCCACTGTTGAGGTACCATTTCAAGAGGGGTGCGTAGATAAGCATCTTTTTCGCTGACAACACACCCAGAAGCTTTTTCTGGTCGGGAAAGCGGGTTCGGCCACTTTCTTGGAGGTAATCGTGCATATGCTGGGGCACACATTCGTTAGGCACTGGTTGGTTGATGAAGAACGGGGGAAACTCTTCGAACTGCTCCCACAACTCTCGAGGGACTTCGATGTCCACCTCCGCAAACCCGAACCACCTGCCTATGAGAAAGGGCAGGGAAAGCTTTCTAGCCCCCTGCACCGGGTCATTGTAATGCACAACCTTCTCTTTACCACAGGGCATCTCCTGCAGCATCGTGCTGGGGTAAAGAGAATTCGCATCGAACCCCACAATCCGTTTCGTGATGCGGGCTAAGGCGTATTTGTGAGAGCGGATGCGGGTTTCACCGCGCACGTGTTTGGTGAAGAGCAGGCTTGGCCCTCCAACCACAGCCCCCTTCAGCATGGCGTATGCTTCTGGACCGGGGGCGTATAGTTCTGGAGCCCTGCGGCCCCGTCCCCCTCTCAAGGAGCCTCGCAAGACGTATTGCATTGATACTCCTGGCAAGGAGACCGCGTCTTTGAAGATGTCAACCCCTAGGCTCGTGTAAAAGCCCTTCATCGTTTGGAGAGCTTCGAGGAAGGGAGACACGTCTAGATTGTTGTAATACTCCAGCCAGTCTCCGAATGTCTGCATACCTTTCTCGTGAAAGATGCGATTGCATTCCTCGTGCTCCTGAGGAGAAAGAACGAAGGCATTTTTGAGTTGTGAATACCAGCACTCGTATGGGGGAAGCCCAGGGTAATCAAGCTTGTCAGCACTGTCAAACCACTCGTATGGGAGCCAGGACTTCGTCTGTGTCGCTCCATACATCTTGACCCACCTATCGTACGTAATGCCTGGGGCCAAATAATTCACGATGTCCAAGAACTTGTAGCTGGGAGTGTTGATGAACATGATGCGCCCCTCTTTCTCAGCGGCGAAGACCTCGTTCTCTTGAGCAAAGTGAGAAACAAAGTACTTGCGGATAAGCTTGAGATCGTAATGGCCTGAGTTGAAGCCAACCACAGGAACTTGGTTGCACCATTTGTCGATGAGCTTGAGTTGCTTCTCAGGGAGATTCTCAAGGTCTGGAGGCATATATTGGTCAGCCACAGCCTCTCGGATGGCTTCGGCTCGCCACTCAAGGGAGGCATAAAACAGCCTGATAAGCTCGTCAGGGTCTTTGGAGCAAATGTACTCAGGCTCAGGGTTCAGCGTGTCGGCAATGGAGACTGAGATGGGCACGTGTTCGCTTTCATAAGAGAGCCCGTATGTCGGACGAGCTGCCTTGGTCTTGTCCTGATATGCTTCGAAGTCGTAGACGATCGCGTGGGGAAATGTTTTTTTTCTTTTCTGTGGGCAACGGACATCTCTCCAGGGGTAAGGCTTTTCGTGCTCCCACCTTTCAACCACGGTGTACCCGGCGTCTCGAAGCAACTGAGTTCGTTGCAGAGTCTTTTGGTAAGCAACCCTCCTTGTGAATGTGTTGCCCTTTCGGTCAACATACATAACTTCGTCCCTCGTGCCCTCGGGGTAACACTCCTCGCAGCCGTGCCAGAAACAACCGTGAAACTGAAAAACTGTCTTGCTTTCTGGGTGATAGCCGTCGACTGGAGCCCCACAAATATAGCTCTCACCGCCATGGCCGCATCTGTGATGGTGAATGTGAATGCCGGCCTGTTTCGCCACCCACTCGAGCCAGCACACTGCCTTGACGCCGAAACCGCCTTCTGGGTAAAAGGCTTTCTCAAAAGCTGACTCCGGAGGGAGGACACGTTTCCCGGGGCAGTCGATTTTTGTTTGACCTCGAGTACACGTCTTGGTGTGGCGCTTCAAGTTATCAGCCCTTGTGAATCTCCCGCCGCACTCGCCACAAGTGTAATTGTTTGTGACTTTATTGAGATTGGTGATCAAGAAGGCATGACCTGCATAGATGCCGATGGTCATGGTTGAAACGCCAACCTTGTCGTAATTCGCAGGGGTGTAAGATAAAATGAAATCACCATTAGCGAGAACAAGGTAGGCGACAATGCCTTGCTTGAAATGCTTTTCGATTTTGGAGAAGTGCCGCAAAGTTAGCTGGTCTGGAAGCCCCGGAAAAAAGGCGAAGAAGCTTTCCGCGAGTTCCCTGGTTCTGCGAGTGTTGTAATCTCTTCGAGCTCCTCGATGGACAGCCAAGCAACGAAAGAGACAAAGATTGTCGTTGAAATTGTCAAGGGCGATGACTTCTCTTTTGTTGCGTATCCAATCAGGAAGCCGCCCGAGGCCTATTTGCAGTGGTTGTCGATCAAGCACGATTTTAAGATCAAGCAGGGCAGTGCGTTCGTAAACCCATTTGGTGTCAGGCCTGTTGAGTCTTGCGTTTTGAAGACGAAGCTCTTCCTGGACTTGCAACCACTGTCGTGTCTCGGAGAGAGTGGCTAGCCAACGACTGTAATGGTTGTTTTGATAAAACTGTCTCAACTCCTCGGTTTCAGTGTTTCGTAACTCGACTGTGAACCGTAAATTGATCGCATGCCGTGTTTGAACATTTTGCTTGATTTTGTTCAAAATTCTGGCGACAAGAGGTTTTTCGAGATCGTTGACAAAACGAAACCGGATTATTCGTCTGCCGTGTTCAACCCATCGGTCAACCCGATCATAGACTTGAACAAATTGTTCAAAATCTAAATCCTGTGGGTTGTTCTGAGGCTCGACATCAGCATTATTGTCGTCGGCAGGCTCGAACCGCTCAAGATTTCGTGCCTGTTCGTCCAGCCAGGCAATCAGCTCGCGTTGATCGTCATCACGCCGTCTTCGTTGTCAGGGTTGCGCCATTGCGTATATATAAGGATTTTAGCTTTCTTCAATTGGTTACCCCTCTCACAGGGTTTGAGGGAGGGGTACATAGTAGTGGTTGGGGAGGCGCGTCAAATACGGTTTTTCAGATCCCTAAATAAGCCGCCAAACGCCCGAGTTACCGGGCCCCCAGGGCGAATGCATACTCCACCGGATTTGAGCTAAGTGCTATCTAAGCTACTGGTGGTGAAAAACTTGGGTTATTTTGTCAAGATTTCGATGGGGCATTTTTATTTTTTCTTCCGTCGGTTTGGATGTAAATTTACAAAAGCGTGACCGGTCTTGAAAGCAGCGGGTCGAGAAAAACTGGACTGGCTCGATAGCGCATGCTCGGAATAATAAATGCACCGCCAAATTCAAAGAGTTGAATTAATTTGCCGCGTTTTGATACAGTCGAACCTCCCGTAAACGGACACCATCGGGACCAGAAAAAATGTCCGTTTAAGAAAAGTGTCCGCTTATGGGAGGTTAAAAATGTAGTGTTTGTATGTGGCTGGGACCACGACTAAGTGTCCGCTTATGGGAGGTGTCCGCTTACGGGAGGTGTCCGTTAGCGGAGGTTCGACTGTATGTAATTTGTTGGGATTTGTGCAGATTTCGGTGGGGCAAAATGACTTCGAAGGTTCATCTTGCTTTCTTTCTTCTCTATGCTTGTTGCATGACGGTTTCTGCAGTTGAAGATAGTTTTCAAGGCGAAAATGGTGAGAAATTTAGCCAACAGAACGGTCCTTCGTATACTTACGAGATTAACAAGTAAGTAAATTATTTGAAGCGATGATGAATATTTTAATAGGAGCTTAATTATATTTTCAAACAGTTCGATTTCTAAATTTTCGGATATTGAATAATTCCTCGTTTCTTCTATTTATTCCCGCAGCTTTTTAATTTATACCATTTCAAAGGCCGTGGAAGAGACCATTGAATCTGCTCTTGCACAAATAATTGAGAAAATATTGAAGGAATCAGGCATCCAATGCGTCCTAGTTAATAGCCGAATACTTCACGCCTATAGGAAGAAAATTTATCTTCTAAAGGGCAGAATAAATTCCGCAAGAAAGAAGCGAACGAAGGGAAAGTAATATTCCTTTCATTATCGTAATCACGCCACTCATCGTATTCGTGACTGAATCCCACGAAATGAATTTTTAGCTGTTTTCTTGTCGTATCCACTTCAACAACCTCCACATCATACAAATCCCTGTCTGTTTTGCGTTTTCGTTCCACTTTCTCTATCTTTTTTTCTACCACAAAACGCCGTGGAGGACATGACATTCGCTTCGGTCGATCGCCCATGTTTATTTGTGATCGTGAAACACAATACCTTTGCGCACGTGCTGTAGCATACACTCCATGTAATGATCACTGAAAAGCAAATGTCCTCATTTGTGGGCAATGAGTTTGATATGGATACAGTCTCGTTCTCAGAGTCCGCATTCCCTAGACCAGCGGTCGCGATTGTTCGTTTACCCGGTTCCGCTGGACAAAGGTAACGCGGACTCTTGGAACGAGGTTGGGGTTGAAATTTTATAGCATGTGACACGCGCATGCTTAAGAATTAAAGGGCACGTTGTGTTTTCAGAAAAGAAACATTCTCTTAATTTGAGATGTAGCGCATTTGGCTTCAATCTTTTTACTGTCGTGCTGAGTAGGCCTTTTAATTCCAGTTTAAAATCCCATTTTAGTGATAGTTATACTTTTTTCATAGCCTAAGATCGCTAAAAAGTATCCTTAATAAAAAATGTAAATTCTATTTTTGTAAAATATTGAAAAACAAAGTGAAGGATAGAATAGGCTAGTTTCGAATTACTCTGAGGGTGGTAAAGGGTTTTTTCGTGAGCCGTGAAAGGCCTTTTTTTTCCCGTGAATTGTGAAATGGCTTTTTTTTTCTCGTGAAACGTGATTTGGTTACACTCCCGTAAACCGTGAATCGACTTTTTTTCACGAGCACTGCAAAATGACTGTTGTTTTTTTCTCGTGAAATACTACTGTAAACCGTGATTCTTTCTTCCTCCCAAAAAATTATCCAGTAAGCGTTTAACTAGGCGTGTGGTAAATTGCATGACGAATGCATGACCGTGACTGATCGTCATTCTGGACCCCAGGTCACCCTACAAGGTTAGGTAATTTTACACAACATCAGCAAAACAAAGAACTCAGCTTTCTTTTTACATCAGGAAGAACGAGGAGTGGACGGTCGGTGAGGACAACAAACAAAGCTGTACTAAGGATGTAATTTAATTAGCAAAAAGTAAGGAGTGTTTTTTTTCCCGTGAAGTGGCCATTTTATTCTCCGTGAAACGTGAAATGACAATTTTATTTTTCGTGAAACGTGATCTAGACCCCCCCCCCCCCCCCCCCTTACCACCCTCTACTCTCTGCTGATCCCAAACAAAGGAACGAAGTCGAGGTTGAGGGGAATAAAACAAAAGAAAATTCAAATTATTCCCCTGAACGTCGACTTGGATCTTATGTTTAGGATCAGTGAAGCGTAATTCGAAACTAGCCTATTGGTTTAAAAAAAAAACGCTTCTCTGTTATCCATCCCAAAAGATGATTGCCACATACGGTAATTCAATGTTGATGACCACAATACGAGTGGGGAAGAAGTGTAAACACTGAGGATTCTGAAGGCATTGGACCCATTCATTCAATGAACCCATCATTTTATTACGGTTTTCTCTCCTTACAATAATTAAATTTTAGGTCCTTAGTTCCACCTCAGCTTCTACACAGGAAATACGTTTGTTGCCAGCTGCGTCTCTCAGATCCGCCCTTATCTTGTATTTTCCCTGGAATAAGAAATACAGAAACGTAAGTCACGACTGCCTATTTCAAATGACTCTCCGGATTCTGGCTAAAAGAAACATTTTGGCTAAAAGAGAAATCGTTTTCATTTAGTTCATGGGGCTTCATGCATTTAAGTCCCTTTCGTTAGTAACCTTATCTATAAATATATTTCCAGTGTTAATTTTTCATTCCCACAAAATGTTGCTCATAACCCCAGACACACTAGGGGTAAGGAATGTATGTACAGCCTTTTTCACACCTACTCCAGTAGAACTACTCTTTTTACCTTGAACAGTCAGGACTTGGAACTTACTCCCCTCTAATGTTACTCTAGCTCCAAATTTGCAAAGTTTCAAATCGGCCGCCATGCCTGCTATTAGATCCATGCAGGTCCCTGGCCACTGTGGAGGCTATAAAAGACACTGCCTTCGATCATCCATCTTAGATATTATCATCAGCTTAATTAGGATTACCTCATGATTTAGGAACTTAAGAATTAAGAATAGCTTACATTTGGGATGAATGAAGAAACTGCGCCCAAATCAGGCAAAACAAGAGATTGTTGTTTGACGACGTATTCGTTCCTTTTAAGTGGGCATTGTTCTCCTTCTAGCAATCCAATCATCTGATCGCATCCGATACGCTGAACGCTAAGAACAAAACAAAATAAGATAATGTTACACTACTTATCATATGCACTTGGTTACACTACTAATTATATGCACTTGGTTGCACTACTAATGCTATGCACTTGGTTGCACTGCTAATCATATGCACGTGGTTGCTCTACCAATGCTATATGCACTTGGTTGCATTGCTAATCATATGCACTTGCACCTTTATTACGGCTTAATAGAATTGTCACGTACTTATGTGAACAATATGTATTTAACTTGTAGCAGCTAATTCATTTTTCGAACAGTGTGTGTTACAAGGCCTATGAAAATAGAGGTTTCTGAGAGCTGCTACACTACCGTTCGAACATGTCACTGAGCAAACAACATGGTGGCAGCGGTTCAGTCATTTATCAGTCCAACGGTTTAGCGGTCGTTTAGCGATTCAAAGACTCGGTAGTCTACCAGCGACTATGGCTTTGAACAACCCGTTTCCGGAGTTTAAAACGACAGGGGATGACAAACACGACATGGAAGTATACGTCGAAGATTTGACAGATTATTGTGTCACGTGGAATCTGGGCAGAATCTGATTGGATTGCCCTTTAACTATATTCCTCACCAATACTTATCTGGACACGGAATAGTTAGCCAGCCGAACCAACCAAGACTTTTCTGCGCTTTAATGTGAAGTTTGTAGTTCGTTCCAGCATCACCAGTTACTATAAACTTTCCACGGGCCGTTACTCTGGCCCCTTTCCTGAGCAGTAGAGGTTCTGGATGGACTTTTATCTCGCTGATCCGTACAGGAGATCCTCTATCTGTTGAGTGAAATATTTCAGTTAAAAACGGTGTAATCTTGTTATAAAAACGTAACTGTGTTTGCAAGGACCACCGTAACAAAGTAGAAGCACCGGATCCTGTAGTGAAGGATCTAATCAGCGTGAAAATGAAGAACAGTATGATATAAAAACAAGGCTGATTAAACGGTACGGAACTTGTATTTGAATCCAATATTTCTAAAGGCACAGCCTTTCTTCTTCAGGGTCTTACAGGTTTTTGTTTGTAAGACCCTGAATAAGAAAGGCTGTGCCTTCCGAAATATTGGATTCAAATACAATTTCCGTTCCGTTTAATCAGCCTTGCTTTTGTATCATACTTATTTATTTATTTATTTATTTACTTATCCTGTTATCATTACATTTCAGCTAGTTTAGGGACCGACCTGGACCGACCATTTTACTTCTGAAGGGAAAGGGGGAGGGGGGGGGGGGGGGTTATTTTGATAAAATATATCCTGCAAGCCAACTCTCTTGGAAAGAAATATCCTGCAGCTGCGAAAGGCCTACCTGAGGCCTGCAGTGACACAACTAAAGAAAACGTGTCTCATCATTTCAATTTCTATGTAATGCAGAACAATCTGTCATTGTTGACATTGTTTTTAAATGGTAAACAGAGAGGTTTCCATGTTCGTTCGTCCATCGACAACGATGATGACCAAGACCTCTCCCTCGACGCCGTTAATTACGTTCTGTGAGTCCGGAGGTGGCTGAAGAGACCAATCCGGGCACGAAAGTGTCTGCCACATGGGAAACACATGAGGTCAGCAGGGGTTGATGAGATGCTGACTGAGCAGGATTTACGCATTAGACGTTTTTCCTTGGCTGCCTCCGCACGATTTTCTTCTGCTGTCTTAGCGCCCTCATGATCACTGATGAGGCTATGCCACTTTGAGCGGTCTTGAGCAAGAGAGGTTTCCATAGTACAGTCACAAAATACAGGAATTAAATCTTGTAACAACATGCGATATACTGATCGAATAGCTAACATGTCATTTTATTGACCTAATATTTCGGTTAGGTAAAGCTAACTTTATCAGGAGCTGGTGGAAAGCTACGTGAGTATGGAAACAAAGTTAAGATAAATTTTCGATACATGATAGGCTGATAATAAACGAAACACAAAACAAGTGACGGTGAAAAACGGGCAAATATGATTACAATTTTAGTCCTTAAAAAACTGATGCCTGAATAAACTTCATCAGAAGTCGACGTAAAACCGTTTATTAAAGAAAGGGCCAAGTTTTACACCTTCCCTAGTTTCTACAAGCGAAGAACGAGAGATACAACGTCTCATATATCTTCTGCTTTCACTATATAACGTAGTCAACATGAGTCATTGCACAAAATACAACATATCGTTAGCGACCAACTTGGGACAGAAGTACAATGACCACATTGCTTTAATCAGCATTTTTATAGACGACAACCCCAAAGGACTTATAATGTCAATTAGAGATAGCATTCGCAAGGCTAGATAGGAGGAAACACACTTTATGGCATGAATTAATAGAGGCGATAAAACTTTTAATTGATTGTAGAATAAAATGAGTGAACATTTTATCAGTTTCCCATTTTTTTCTAAATATTGTTTCCGTTTAAACTTTTGTTCTTAGGCAATCGTAACTTGATAAGAAATAAAAAACACAAACAGCGGCGATAAACATGGTAAACCAACGCATTTTTATAAAAACTTGACGTTTCGTATGCTAAGGGACATACATTTTCAAAAGTAACCGTTACAGAGTTTGAAAACTGTTTATATAGTTCAAAATTAGGGGTCTGGAACCAAGATTAAGAAAAACAATCTTAAAAGTAATACAGCTAATAAAGCATAAGCTTCTCACTGCTGACGTTGTCATTTAAGCCCGGGAGGGGGACTTTACAAATTTTTGGGTGGGGGTGTGCCGCTGGGACTCTGAGACCCTTAACCTATACTAGACCACTTTAGCTGCATTTTGCAACTAAACACTAACTAGACTCTAGAACTAGACTAAACACCAAAAAACCCTGCCCTATCCTGGACCTATTCAAGACTCGCTATTTTCCAGAAACTCGTTCACTATCACAGTTATTAGTTAACAGGGGTCAGTAAAAATGCCGTATTTCCCGCCGTACCGATTTTTAATGCCATTTGCCAGTAAACCTTGTCTAGACTAAATTCTTCACGCAACTGATCAGTTTCGCGGAAAATGATACCCTATTCTAGACCAAAAATCTCTGATTACTATATCCTATCCCAGACTAAACTGCCTGAAAACAATACACTTCACAACGGCACATATACCTATATAGCTCATATATGGGAGTACCCGCCCCGGGTATTTAAGGAAGGCTGTAGTTCTTGAATCAACAAAGTCTCCTTGATTTTGCAGTGAAAGTCCGTTTTGCCGGACGCTAAAATATCAAAATGATCCCAATTAATGTTGTGACCAGTGATTTTGATATGATCAGCAATGGCTGATGTATGGTCACTTTGTGAGGGCCTTGAAATGTTCGGTTTTTCTGTCATAAAGTCGTCGTTTTGTTTTCCCTATGTAGAATTCATTGCAATCCCAGCAACCAGCTTTGTAGACAACTTAAGACATTTGAGAGCGGTTCAGGCGGTTCTTTTATGGAAAAAAGGATTTGATGCGGCGTGTGTTCTGAAATATAATTTCGAGGTTGATGCAAGAATAGAAGTTGTATACACAGGATTGACGACGTTTGATGACGTGGTTGCTGTGAAGACGGACCTAAGTAAGGTAAAAGGATAATGATATCCTTCTTGGGAACTGGGGTTGTTTGGTTGCTTGGCTTGTTTTTATTTCTGTTCCGTTCAACCCCAACTACCGATAGTTTTCCACCACGGCTTCTGATGGAGTTATCTTTACCTAACCGGACTATTTTGCTAACTTAATGAAAGTTATATTTTCAGCTGAACATGTTCGGTCCCCTGTTTTAAAACACCAACAACACCCTTAACAAAACAAGATTTAGTTAAAAGGCAAGAATTTCTTTCTTCACAGCTTACCACAGTTTTTCCATTTCAGGGCATCAACTGCAAAAGCGAAAACCACAAGAACAAAAATCTGTGTGAAAGCCATGGTAAGTGTTCTCCAATGAAGCAAGGCAGGATATTTTTCTGTAAGCACACGTTATATAGTGGTCAACGTATCACAATAGAGTGGAACAAAGAATAGCAATTGGCGAAAATAATGAAATTTAGGAAACAATAAGGCCTTTTCGCCACGCATTTAACCTGAAAATACGCGCCTATTGTGCATTTTTCTTCCTGGACAAACACTGATACGTATATGGTTTGTTTTTACCATATATGGCATTGTACACGTGTATGTACATTTCATAGCATCTTACATGAAGTAAGTAGAAGCAAAAGGCCGATTCTGGCTCACTTTCCATTTCCGCTAGCAACCAGCGCGTCATCCTCTACATCCCTAACAATTAGCGGTAAACCTACCGCTAACTTCTAACGATAATAAAAACAACATTTCTGGTTCATTTTTTTTTTTTACTGCTAACTCCAAGCGATAAAAACAACATCTTCTAAATTTTTAAACCTCTAATTTTTAGTGACAAAAACAACATCGTCATCTTTCTGGCTCAGCTTGATTTCAAAAGCCGATGCCCCCAAGCGAGAGTGTGTATTCCATCTTCGCAGATAAATCTTTTGTCATCGTCAGCGCTCAAAGTCGACAAAAAAATCATATGACTTTGAAAACAACAGCGCAACCTTGGATACGTCATTGCAAGTTCAGAATGACCATTATTATTTTTCCCGCGTGGGAAATGTTTATTTTCAAAATCGATTCTCACGTGTGGGAAACAGTTCTTGTGTGATTATAATTATTTTATTTCCAAATTGATTCACCCGCGTGGGAAACAGTTCTTGTGCTATTTATTTTCAAAATTGTTTTTTGTGCCTATATTTACAGTGTTATTTTTAATTTAAAAGCAAATTCACTAAGGTTTGATAATCGAGATATTTTTTAATCATTTCCCACTCGTGGTAATACTTTTCACAGCTAAGATATCGAGGATGGATAAACAACGTTTTATTGCTTTTAGAGTGATTTTACTTCAACTGTGAAACAGAAACTATTAGTCAGTGTGTAACACTATCTATCACTGGCCGTGTTTTCACGAGCGATTTTTCAAGTCGCTGAGCGAGTGACAGTCGGAAATCTCGTGGAAACAGTTGCTTGTCCAACTCGCTTAAAGTTAAGCGAGTTGGCGAACTACGATAGAATTCTCATTAAATTTAAGCCACCAAACCAGGTCGCTTAAGCTTGTCGGCAATTAATTTCGGCCAATCACATTTCGCCAGCGTTCAAACAACAAAGAAGGGCATTGTATTGTCGTTCTTTTGTGTTCTAATTTTCTATTGTTTTAACAAAAGAAAATATATCGCGCATGGTATAAGAAAAATGAATAAAGTTCTGTCCGTGAAAACACATAAATTTTTTGAGTTGCTTAACGCGGTCAGTAAACAAATCACCTACAGGAATGTTAAGCGAGAAAAACCGCCTCGTGAAAACACAGCCACTATCTATTACACTAGCGCTAGACCTTGATAGGGTGATTACAGTTAACCCATGAAACGCAATCCAACAATTAGCGTGTGATAGTCCAAATTAAACAAAAGAAAACAATGGAATTATGTCTAATAGTGCGTACTATTCTACTTAAGGCTGGTTCTCATATAATCGTCCCGGTCGTCCCGGTCGTCCGAGTCGTTTCAAAAAGTGTACGGACGACCGGGACGATTATATGAGAACACTTCTGAGACGACCCGGGACGATCGCAAGCGACCCGGACGACTGGGACGATCGCGGTCGCTTGGATAGAACTGTGCTCTATCCGGACGACTAGGACGATCGTGAATAATCGGGGACGATCATATGAGAGCTACTCTCAGGCGACTGGGACGGCTGAGGCGATCGAAGCGTCTCAAACCTACCCCAGAACGCAGTATTATTGCCCAAAACATGTTGTCGGACACATTTTACGACTGCGCTATTGACGTTGGAGACGACCGGGACGATCATATGAGAACCCAAATCGCTTGAGTCGTCCCGATCGTCTGAGTCGTTTGCAAAAAAATTTTGAAACGACCCGGACGACCGGGACGACCGGGACGATTATATGAGAACCAGCCTTAACTATTTCACGGGTTAGACTAACTGTAATATTTGAGGATAATAGAAACTGATACGAAGTACTACGGCGTAAAATCCTACTATCTATTTCACAGATGAAGTAAAACCACTCTAATTATAATGGGCGGCCGTTATATACCGCCAAAAATACAAACATTGCAAACGACTTAGAATAAACATGAATGGTTCAATGGTCCTTTGTAAGGTTGGTATAGATGATCTAGAAATGATATAGTTAAAATGTAGTTGGACGGGTTGTCTTTGGTGGAATGAAATATTCAACCAATAAATGGTTTAGACAGTTTACAAACCGTATAGTCGCCGTTGTCGAAACAGTACAATATAGACACAAATGATCAAGTCTAAATGTAAATAGTTCAGCTTCCGTTTGTAAAACTACACAGACTAAGTAGAATTGGTGAAAGTAAATGAAAACCGGTCTAGTGTCCAATGTTAAAACGACAAAATGAAGTCTCAAATGGTTCAGCGTCATGTGAGATGATTTAGTACAATACTAAACGGTCTAACGTACTCTAACGTACTCAGTGATGTTTATCTGATTGCAACACTGGAGGGCACATTGGCACAGAAAAATGGTGTTCTGTGCGACCTGTCAAGAATGTTTATTCGGTTTTTTAGCAAAACTGAACTTCACCTTCGAACGATGCCGCTTTTTCTTGTTCTAGCCTTCAACTAGCGCCAAACATTTCATGTACAACGGAATAATTTCATATTATTCCGCTAGACATTCACTTATGGGAGCAACTGATGAGGTTCATCATAGAACCGAGAATACAAGTAATCACTAGGATGGGGGTGAATAGGGATAGGTTCGCGGATTGGCGGATTTGGTCATGAAAAGCGCACGAATCGAATTGCCGATTTTAGCGATAAATTAAGCGGATTCGCGGATAATAATCAATAAATAATAAACTTTATTAATTTTGGCCCGGATTCCGGACGTTGTCCATCTAGAAGTTCGGATTGTGGATCTGGGGTGCTTACCATTTGTAGGAAAAAACCGGTTGGGATGACCGTCCAAATTTACTGACCAACCGACGAGAATGCACTTACGGCATTTCTCCGTCCTGGTACCCAGACCGTTAACTCGATTTAGCGATTTGAATTTTTTCAAAATTCAAATGGTAAGGAAAATTCCAGTCGAATCGTCCCAACCGGAATCGCGGGACAACCTCTGAAGGTTGTCCACTTGTTCCAACCGGAATTTTCGGAAAATCAACCTTACCATTTGCTTTCCAACCGAAAATACCGGTTTTCTTGGCTTAATGGTAAGCACCCCAGATCATTAATTTTTTGGTCGGCCTTGGACGGTATGTTATTCACCAGCAAAGACAGATGTTAGTGGAGTGGCGGGGGGGGGGGGGGGGGGGGGTGAATAGGGGTATGCAAATCCACCGATCCGTGCTAGTTTTTTGCCCGATCCGTCGATCCGTCGATCCGACGTTATTTTCGTTCAAATAGCGCTCCGCACAGATGACGTCACGATTTTAGATCCCCCAGGTAGAAGCGGACAAACAAACCTGAAAATCCGCATTACTTTAAAACTTTCTGCAGTATAAATATTAATACTGTACATGGGTATATTTACATATTTGTTTTGTTGTTCTTGTGCAGTATTTTTATTCGAAGTTTTCTGCCTTTGCTGACTGATGAAACTGGAAAAAATAGTCGACAAAACACCAACATACCGTCCAAGGCATATTGTATATTGTAAGACCGACCAAAAAATTAATGATTAGATCCACAATCCGAACTTCTAGTAGACAAAGTCCGGAATCCGGGCCAAAATTTTCGCCTGATCCGCGATCCACGCTTATTTCGTCGTTAGACATTTGTCCTCGATCTTTTGTTTTCGTACCGTTAAATCAGCCTTGCTTGTCTTGCTTTTGTCACTGTTTTATTTTTACGCTGATTAGATCCTTTACTGCAGGATCCGGTGCTTCTATTTTGTTACGGTGGTCCTTGCAAACACAGTTACGTTTTGTTATCGTTGATGTATTTTATAGATGTTTCTATACCATTATCCTTTATACATGTACAGTTTCAGATTTTTAGCTATGTTTCTTATAGATTAAGTTAGGTGTCCCCTATTAGCTGAGAGTTTCCCCTCTGCTAGATATTTTATTGACACGTTAATAAAGTTTATTATTTATTTATTATGATCCGCGAATCCGCAAAATCCGCAATCCTTGCGCTTTTCAAGGCCAAATCCACCAATCCGCGAACCTATTCCTATTCACCCCCCCCCTAGTGATTTAATACTTGTATTCTTTTAATAGACTCGAGTTTCGGTTCTATGATGAACCTCATCAGTTGCTCCCATAAGTGAATGTCTAGCGGAATAATATGAAATTATTCCGTTGTACATGAAATGTTTAGCGCTAGTTGAAGGCTAGAACAAGAAAAAATGCGGCATAAAAACAGAATAAACATTCTTGACAGGCCGCACAGAACACCATTTTTCTGTGCCAATGTGCCCTCCAGTGTTGCAATAAACATCACTGAGTACCATTTGTCGCAGAATAATAATAATAATAATTGGCTAAGAGAAATAATATATATATAGATAGGCTTAGCCTAACAGCGGAGCTCTCTGAACAGAAACGATGATGATAAGCTTAACTTAGGTGAAAGGTCGGAAGCACAAGAAAAATTAGAATTAAGATTGATGACCAGGCTATTAATTTTAGCAATTCTCAAAAACAGTAAGTTTATTACGAGACCGTCTGCACAGAACATTTAGACTGCACAAATTCCACAAAAGCTCACTGTTTGAGAAATTTGAAACCTCTCTTGAGTAGCAAACCGCGAAAAAAAGGCAGGAAAAAACGATTTTGCAAACCGTTTTCTCCTCTAAACACAACAGTGTTTTTTTTTTCTTTTAAAATGTTTTATTTACCAATAACAAATCCCTAAAGTTTACAATATTATCCTGAGAGGTTAGTCATTTCCGGTTACAAGGCATCCTGAGTTAATAGTCCATCAGCTGAGATCCGAAAATTTGGGTTTATGGCTCACTTGAGGGGAACAGCCGAAATATGTCTTATCTTAATCTTTGACTATTAAGCATCATAAAAATGTATGATAGCAAGGATAGAACGGTAGCTTTCACTTTGGAAATCGAATTTTAAATTTGCCCCTCAAACCCTCCTTTTGGCCGCCATCTTGGATTTTGGGGGAAGGCTACAAAGTTGCTTGTATTCTCTTAATGGAACGAATCACGTTTCAAACGCAAATTTAGAACGTATTGTAACTACAAACATGATTTCCGTTTATTCTAGTGCTTGAATAATAACTACATGACGTCATATGTGACGTCACGATGCCTGATTACTGGTCACAATATCACCAGTTTGCACTTAAAATCATTGCAAAAAAAAAGTTTGTGGGGTTTTCACAATTATTTTAGAAAAGAGAGCAAGAGAGCAAGTAGATGAAATATACTGTATACATTGCATGTGTGTTGAATAAACAATTGCCTGTTTCCTACCCCCAACCCCAGGTCCCAAACACGTGGTCTCACAAACATTTTTTTCGCCCCGCTGCGAAAGTGAAAGTATTACCTCTGCAACATGATCAATGGGAGACAAATGCATTATATGCGGTTGTTCGGATTCAAAGCTAGCCCAGTGCAGAGATATATCTTCATGGACAGCCTTATACCGTGCTGCCGCGATCCGGATCAATCACAAACCAATTTTGGAGGCTTCAACTGAAAGCGAATTCCCCGAAAATCCCATCAAATATCATCGCAATTGCCGAGCCGAGTTCACCAACAAGAGAGATTTGCAGGTTGCTAACAAACCATCTGATGATGCGGCAACTGGAAGGGCGCCTAGGAGAAGCTCTAGAGAAGGAAATCAGCCAAGCTCAGCGATTCTGCCGGATCAATGTTCGTTTTGCCGTAAAACGTCAAAGTACAAGCCAAACACGAAGACCAGAGAGAAGCTACACAGTGTGCAGGAATTGCGCGCCGATGAGACGGTAAGAGCATGTGCTTCTCTTCATTTACAATAAAACACTGCTATGAGTGAGGTAGCTCGGGATGTGATTGGAATATGTGCAAAAGATCTCATTTCTAGCGAAGCGAAGTATCACGCTTCCTGCTACAAAAGTTTCGTAAGAATAATTTATTTCAGTACAAACAAAGGTCAAAGATCGGATGAAACAGATTGCCCATTACAACCAGCTGTGTACTGTTTGTGCGAAGATTTGATTGCCTACCCTGAAGTAATCGAATGTAAAGTTGCGAAAGAACTGTTTCTGAACAAAGTTAGTGAACTAGGAGCACTGGTAGCTGGGAGTTGTACCTGTCATGCATCGAGGAGGTGATTCAATGGGCATTTGTGTATATGATCGCCAAAACTACGCGCGCTATCGCATCCCATTTCTGAACGACATGCGTCATCTGTCTGTCAGAATGCCGGAGGTTTACACAGCCTTCAACAGAGGCCAATTTTCCGTTCAGATGGGGGGCCGTAATCCTTTTGGACGAAACGAAGCTGACAAGACCATTGAGAACACCATTAATCGCGACTGCAAGACGGAAGGAGGCTACATCGGGTTTAGTGCTAATTTTGCCGCGACTCAGAGATGGGTGCTCAATGACACAAGGCGTGGTGTGTACAGGAAGCTTCTTCGCGAGCATTTGTCTATTACTTTATCCCAGACCTACACTCATAAGGAGTTGGCTCCAGCACGCATTAAAGAAGACAACAAAGCCGTAGGAAAGCTGGTGGATCTGCTTGAGGATGTATTCACCAATCCATGGAAACAAGACACAGCATTCACGAGCTTGTCCACGGGTATCGAAGCGACAGCAGAAGTTAGTGATGACTTACTGCAGGCCAAGAGCAAGGGAAAGCAGGCAGTGAATGACTTTGTAGTGAACCGTTGCCCAGCCAATCCCACTTCAGATTACTTCGATCCATTGAAGAAAGCCAAGCTGAAGTCTTTTAAGGATCTGAAGGCTGACTGAAGGTTCGCAACAAGGATCTAGTACTTCCTCTTCGTATGGATCGTGATGTATTTGCTCGGATGGCACTTCTCGGACAGTTTCGTCAGATTGACATGAAAGTTGTTTTCACCTATCCTCTTGGTCCTCTTCCTTGGTCTCTTGCCGATCCTTATGGACTCCCGCGAAAGACAAGCAAAGCCACACTTTCCCAACAGCTAGAGCGACGCATCACAGTCACCGAAAAATAACCAGAGAACGCAACCAGCATTTTCGATGGAATGGCAGTCTTGCAGAAGTTGAAGATCCCCTCTGGAGCTACGTTCCTTGTGGTCGCTGAGAGAGTGTTTGAGTTGGTGACGAACACTGGCAGCAGGCGTGTAGACGTTGTGTTCGACGTGTATTGCGAGGTATCAATGAAGAATGTCGAAAGATTGAAAAGAGTGTCTACCTCTGACGGTGTACAATACAAGAACATACTCCCTGCCTATACGGTGAAGTCATGGAACAAGCTGCTCAGTGTCACCGCAAACAAGCCTGAGATCGTCAAATTCCTCGTGTCACACTGGAAGACAGAAGCATTCAGAGGCAGGCTCGGCAACCGGATCATGTACGTGACAACCGAAGATCTGAAGAAGAGTGCTGGCGACTAGACGCAGCCACATGCGACCCTGTTCCTGAGCTAGAGTGTAATCACGAAGAGGCTGATACACGCATGGTTCACCATGCTCAGCACGCGGGAGGCACGTGCGTCATCCACTCTGATGACACTGACGTCTTTGTCCTACTGCTTGCTCATAGCCGAAACCTTGGAAAGTGCTACATGAAGAAAGGAAGAGGCGCGAAGACCAGAATAATAGAACTTTCTATAGTTTTCAACAGCTTGGAGAAGCAACTTGACCCAGGCATTGACAAGCACTGCTTCATGAAAGCCCTAATCGGCGTACACGCGATCACAGGTTGTGATACCATCTCTGCCTTCTCTGGTAAAGGGAAGTGGAAAGCAGTCCAACTTCTCCAACGCAATGAAAGGTACGTCCGAGCTATGGTGAGTATCGGGGAGGGAGACCTTTAAAGATACAGAGGCACTCGTGTGTCAGCTGTACGGGAAGAAGTGCCAGAGTGTGGATGTGCTGCGCTATGAGATCCACTGCGCCAGAGGCGGGAAGTCGAGCCAGAGGCTCTGTCACCATGCGAGTCATCTCTACGACTTCACGTTACAAGAGCGAATTATAAAGCAGCTATCTGGAGAAGAGCCATCTTTCCACTTCCGGTAATCCCCTCCCCTCATGGGCACGGCTGGGAAGTAGATAATACCTCTAACGTCGTGGAATTTGTGTGGCTTGGATCTACGCCGGCTCCAGAAGAGGTCCTGGAACTACTCTCCTGTATGTGCAAGAGAGCACACACGGTCGAGAACTGCTGCCGCTTGAAGGCGGGTCTGAAGTGCACTGACATGTGCAGTATCCAGTGTGACAATATGGCAACTGATGATGGTGTTCAGTGTGAGAGTGGGGATAGTGACTGAAGATGTAGAAGATTGATACGGGTAAGTACGTTCACAGGTGTGGGTCACTTGGAATGGCGAACAGAAAGATAGTTATTACCTTTTGTTGTGTCTTTCTTCACGTTCGATATAGCAAGATCCTTGACGGGACACGTTTTGTATAACGCTTTCTGCAACTCGTGCGTATGAAAGTTTTTCTTTTTTTAGCTACTTTGTTCAAGTAGCAAAAGCAGTACATGACATGAACGTATATTTATGTTACAGATCCCATATGCAAGTGACAGCAGTGAAGAAGGACGTTATACGATCGTGGCGCTTCTAAACTCAAACGAGCTCTAGACTGAAGTGTGAACCTATTGTAGTTATCTACTCTAATTCGTGATATAATAATTCATGGCGTAGTATGCGTAACTAAACATAGAAAAAGACGTTAGCAATAGCTTTAAGCGCGTTTTTCATTGTGATGTAGAGCGCCTTTATGGTAATTTAGTTATTTCAGATGATTGAGATACCGGTTGAATACACAAGCTAGAAAACAAAATAGCGGTCTCTGTCACGTCATTTATGACGTCATTATAACTTGAATAACCGTAAACAATGCTGAAATAGTATCTCAGATACGTATTATTCCAAGTATACGCCTAGGCAAAAAATCGTGTTCATTTAAGAAAGAATAACATTTTTTAAAGGTTTTTTAGAAATCCAAGATGGCGGCCAAAAGGAGGGTATGAGGAGCAAATTTAAAACTCGATTTACAAAGTGAAAGCTACCATTCTATCCTTGCTATCACGCATTTTTATGATGCTTAATAGTCAAAGATTAAGATTGTACAAGTTTTGTTTGTTCCCCTTAAGTGAGCCATACAACCCCCCTAGCTGATGGACTAATACACTTGAAGCTTATTCTGCATGATGCGGATTATCCACCAAATATTAGGAGTAATGTAAAGTGATAAATAAATTAGGAAAAATAATAGCAATAAAAGAAGAAAGAAAGCTATGGCTAAAACTATAGTGTAAGTGTTAAATTGATGTGATCTGTGTATTGCATTCTATGCATTTGATGATGCGAAGAGACCATTGCGTGAGTAAAACCCATGCAAATCACCGGCACTCCAGTGTATCTCGATGGTGAACCCTTTTAAGCCCCAAAGTGTCCTCCGATTTTCTTCGATCCAGTCGCTTTTCGATCTGCTCAAGTTAGCCAGCACGGTTTGTTCTTGCGACTCCTTTCTCAAGTCAACCAGCGCAAAAATGGTAATTAAAAAAATATGTGCAGAATATTTTGCCAGCCAGCAAGAATTACGCTGGGGAACAGATAAAGCGAGGAACAGATTCGTTGGGTGCCCCTGATCATCAGCGAAGAGTCTCAACTTAGAGCTAGATGAAAGAAAAAGGCCAATGTCATTGAAATAAATCAGGAAGAGCAATGGTGCCAAAACTGTTCCTTGAAGGACGCCGAATAGGACTTTTACACTTTTTGATTAATTGTTGACCATTGACCACAACTTTCTGACTTCTCTGTGTTAGCCAGGATGTCAACCAGGCCTTTATATTGCCTCTGATGCCGTAGTACTCCAACTAAGCTAACAGACGTTGGTGTGGGACCGTGTCAAACGCTTTTGAGAAGTCGAGTATGATCATATCTGCTTGCACTCCATCATCCAGTTGTTTGGCAATGTCCTCTATCGTTATTAGCAGTTGGGTCTCACAGGATCTACCCTTCCTGAACCCGTGTTGGTAGTCCAGTAAGATGTTATGTTCCTCAAGGTGAGCAATAATGGATTTATACAAGATATATTCCATTGACTTACATACAACTGATGTTAGTGCCACAGGACGATAGTTGGCTGGGTCTTGTCAATTGCCTCTTTTAAAATACCGTCGATCGACAATTCTCCATTGGAAACATCCGAATCATCTAAAAACTCTTCCAATGATGGTAAAGGCGCTTCACCTTCAATAACATCTTTCATTTTTGACAAATACGCGATTTTCCAATTTTCGCCGATTTTCGCCGATTTTCGACACAAGATTTGGCAGACTTTTCCTTTTTCTATTTTTTGCCTTCTAATCAACCCCCGCTCGCGCTTCGCGCTCGTTCTCAGCTCTCCTGAAATACCCGCTCTACAGAAAAAGCCCGTGGAGGAGGCAGGAGCCGTAACGTTATTTGAATGACACCAGCGCCCTCGAGCTCGTTTAAATTGCCAAGCAAGCTTAAATGCAAGCTGCTTATAGACAAATTCGGCTAACGCATTGTTGTACCCAATTCAAACCTTCTGGGAATAAGATTCTTTGTTCACAATATTTCCATATAATTTCCATGTCAATGCTTCATTGATATGGAAATATGACGAACAAAGAGTTCTAATCCCAAAAGGTTTGAATTGGGTACAACAATGCGTTAGCCGAATTTGTCTATTTCTACTCGTTCTCTACCACTGAAAAAAAAATTGTCAGATGTTTTATTTACCGTACCTGTCAACTTTGATATAGCATTTTTCAGTAGATTTTTTCCTCAGAACTTTAAAATCCCAAAACTTTCGACAGGAGCTCACTTGGTCGAAGATGTGGCACATGTGTTGTATGCTAATCAGTCTACTTGTTTTCCTCGTATGTTAATTTCCTCTTTGCACAACTGCGCAATTGTTTTAATTCCGAAGGGACACGCTTTTGAACGAATATTTAAACAGTACTTAAAGCATGATTCCGTTTTACATACTTTGTCACGTCACCTGGTGATTAGGTCCAATTCCAAAACGGACAGTGTAAAACGCAGACTGCAGACCGGGGGTAAAATGCAGACTGAGGGTAAAATGCAGTGGAAAATAGCGAGTTTGGACTAGGTCTAGGATAGGGTAGGGTTGTTTGGTGTTTAGTCTAGAATAGGGTTACAAAATGCAGCTAAAATGGTCTAGTATTGGTATAGGCTAGTGTGTAGTCTGCATTTTACCCCCGGTCTGCAGTCTGCGTTTTACACTGACCGAATTCCAAAAGTAAACTTTGTGGTAGCAAAACATGTTTCAGGCGACACTTAAATTCCAGTTTTAAGTTCTCCCTCCGCTTCGGATTAAACTGAAATCCCGCAGATAATCTCTAGGCTTGTGAAGCTAAGGTTGCCACAGTTTACTTTGGCAATTAAACATAAAATTGTCAAGCACCAGACGACGTCACAAAGCTTTTGTGGTAAACGGAATTATGCTTTGGTAACCATTCCTTCTATGATACATGGAATATTCCGGTATGCACTGACAAACAAATAAAACTTTTCCTTAACATGATTTTATCGCCAGGCAGTTATTGTCGAACTGTTAACAAGGCCACGATTATGTTAGGTCAGTGGAAATGCAACGGCAAAGTCAATTCATTAGTACTGTAGAAATGATAGACAAATAACTGATTTCAGTCATCCGTGCTCTCTTGAATCTATATATTTGACGACTTTAACTAATGCAAACCGAAAGCTAATGGGCCATAACTCCTAAACACGTCAATGGCCTCCGCGTTTGAACTTTTGACTGAAAGCACGATGATCTCAGTATACACTTTCACACTGAGTAATTTTAAAAGTTGCTTTTATGAAGACAGAGTACAATGTACAACTTAGTTCTCCATGCTTTTGTCGTCAGTTAAATGAAGAGTTGATACAGCGCAAAAGTTTGATTTTTTCCAGTTTAAAATGACATCGAATGCCAGTGAACGATCAAGGCACTCCATTGCGTCCGTTGAAACTTCTGAACTGGATGGCTGTCGAGGAAAAAGAAAACCTTCATCTCAGGTCAGTTAACTGTTTAAAGGGACACTGTTCCGCTAAAAGAACGAAATTTTGCTTATACTTAAAGGGGCTATTGTCGCCAGATATGTCACGCAGGCAAAAACGTCGGGCCGACATCATACAAATTCACGCTATTGCCGTGGAATCGGGCAAAATCCTTCAATTTTGCCGTGCTGTGTACTCCGAAAGGTCTCAGATTTTTCTCACATATAAAAAGTATATTTGTCTTGATTTCATTTTTGGTTATTTTCCCGATTCTGTAATCAAAATAATACGCTTCAGTACATGTCTAGAAGTTGCATTCAGCTTATAATAATCAGTTGAGCATGGACCAAGGTTCTTCTCCGGTGCTGATTGCTGTGGAATCAACCCAAAAGTTGTCTTATTTTTCTCTCTTCTACGAAAGTAATGTGCTTTCAATGCTCAATGCTCTAACGGAATTTATAACAACAATTTCAAGTTTGCGACATAGCCCCTTTAATACCCAATTTTAACATAAAAAGACTTGTGGGCAGCACGCAGCAACTTATCTTGTATAAATGAGTTTATTAATCGACCTGCTGGTGAGACTTCATCGGGATTAAACTACACCCGGCGTAGTCAATCGAACGTTCGGTAATCGAACCCAATCGTTCGATTGGGTTCGATTATCGAACTTAATCGAACTCACCGAAAAACTTTGCCAATCGAACGCAATCGAACGTTCGGTAATCGAACTCAATCAATCGAACATAATCGAACACTTCAACAATCGGAAATAAACTAGTTTCATCTGGTCCGAAACAAAGCGTTGCGTTGCGGTCAAATGAGTTATTTATTGGCTTCTATTTCAAACACGAATACAATAGGCAAGAAATCTATTTTGAGGTAATGAGAACATTTTTAGCGTTAGTGGTAACTATTTTGTACACACTGTAGACTGTTGCGTGCGTCCAGATTCAGCTGTAGTGGTCTTTTTTTTGTTATCTATCCGAAACGTTAGCGACGACGGTATGAATATTTTAATAATATCCCCGTTCGGTGTTATTCCGAGCGATACAAAGTACTGAGCTGTTGATGTTATATTGTGAATTAATCAATTTCGAATCACCGTAACAATAAAGATTTTAGTTAATTGAAATGTGTTAATATCTCTCACAATTGCTCCTCTAGTACAAAATCAGTTAAAGAGTGAAATCCTTCCAATTCTACTGAGACTAAATGCTTATCAATTTTTGATTACCGTTTTGTTTTTCCACCGAACAAAATCGAACCAATCGCAGAAAATCGACAGAAAAGCGCAGCGCAAAGCGAAGGAAATGATTAAAATCCTGTGTTAGAAAATGTGCAATGTTTTTGGGGCTCACGGTTTTAACGTTAAAAGAAGAAGAATTTTCTGAAACATGCTACGCACTCGATGTCACGCTATTACGTGGGTCTAGACTTTTCAGTCCTACTCTGCTGTGCTGTGGAATAAAACCTTTTCGTTTTCCGGACAAAGAGACCCTCGCCATGGCTGCATTACAGCGTAATAGCGTGACATCGAGTGCGTAATGTTATTACAATTCTCAAGCCAGTTATTAGCATATTTCGGAAAATTCTTCGGAAAGCAATCAAGCGTTCTGTTCGATGCAAAAGTTGTTCTCGTGCATATGAAACTTGAAAGCAATACCCATGAATAATGAGGACGCTCACTCGTAAACACAAAATCAGCGGGAAAAATTTTGGTACATTGGAGGCCCTATTTTATTGCCTTACATGTTTTCAATGTCCTTGAAACTTGCAGGCCATATAAACGTTGATTAATCTCGAGATTGTCAAATTAAAAAAAAAAAAATATTAAGAGGTTTCCAAATTATCATCACATCTGTTGGCGTAGAGCAGATAAGATACAAAAATGGCAACAAGAGCAGCTGAACGCACACCAATCAAATCTTTCTTTCTCGCAATCGGCCAAACAATCTCCTTCACTTTGTTAAACACGATCTCAGATGGAATCAAACTGCTATGAGATGAAACTGCATTCCAAAAGCGCATCGTTTTCTTTACATATCGATAGTATGTTTTTCACTGTATTTATAATCCCCACAACTTTATCCCAAAAATTTCTTAAAAGTTTTTTAAATTTTTTAAACGCTCTTATACAATTTGTTCAATCTTTGCCTAATCGAGGCGGCTATGAAAGGTACAAGCTCCCTTAAGCGATTACCAAAACAACCTCCTGGTGCCGAGAAATACGACGGGATGTAAAAAACGTCATGGCGTCATCGTGTTGCTATGGCAACTCCGATGTTAATATAACACTGGTCTTAACAAATTTTCATCTTTATCTAACACAGCTGTGGTAACCGTCTTTTATTCTTTATTTTCGAATTGCCCATAATACACTTTGTTTGCCCCCCAAATTTTGCATAAACTATTGTTTTGAAATGCTCCTGGGAGGACTGCATATTCCCAAGAGCATTTTAAAAAAGTAGTTTATGCAAAATTTGGGGGCAAACAAAGTGTATTATGGGTAATTCGAAAATAGAGAATAGCTTTGTTAATGGCGTCGTAGTCAATGCTCAAACTTGGGGGTATCGCCCCCAAAATATCTAGTCGAGCCACCTTGGTGTTTCGATACGGTTTTCTGGAGCCCATCCCTTCATTTCTCAGTTGGCTTTTAAGCGGTTTATTCCAAGTCAGATCAACATGAAATTTTCACTATTATAACTAGTTTTGAATTGACGTTTGGCTCAATATATATTCTGGTAAAATCGATATTCCCATGACGACGATAAACAAGAAACTTCGAAATCAGTAAAAGTGAAATTTTGCGCGTTTAAGATTTCGCATTGAAAATCCCACATGGCATATATATTTTGCAAGAATAAAAAAATTCTGTATGTTTGATTTCAAATAAATCCCAATAACATTTCAAACCTTACTATTTGTGTACTGGTATTAAATTGGTTGAGAGATAAACACTGATTTTGTAAAATGACTTAAAGATAGTGTCAAAAAGTATCTTGATGTTATGTTGTTTGTACAGCTTGAAATTTTTGTTTACTTTCTCTTTTGCGATCTTGAGAACTATCTTTTTTCCTAACATCGCTTCATGTGCAATTTTGGGGTAATTTTCAAATCAGTGATTTTTCATTTCGTTGTGATCTGCTGTCTTCGAGCATGATTACACCTTGTTACTCTCGTTACTACTTTTGTGAATTGCCCGTCTCAACTAAATAGGTAGGCCAAATAGATATCCACAAAATAATCTCACGTTTATTCGGTTTTCGAGTACAGTCAGTTTTGTTTTCCTCTCGCTCCCTGGCTCGCTCTCTCGCAAAAGTTTTTACTTTCCATGTGCTTTCCTATGTCACGCCACTCATGTCACTCAATGGCACGATATTTGCTCCCAGTCCCCAACATGCTCCCCCATACATATTCCAAAGGGAATATGTATGTTAATTAACTAAAGGGGACTGGGCAACTAAACTAATAAATTCTATACACAGGAACAATAAAAATAAAAAGGAAATGTCGAGTTTAGTGTTCTCAATGTTCTTTGGTTTCTTAGCAACCAGAGTTCTGCTCTAAATCCGCAATGAGCTTTATGTTCTCTGCTCTCGTTTTGAACATGGCTTGCTTAACTACTCCAATGGGACGTTCAAATTGGCCGCCCCATCAGAGCGCGCGACAGGTTAAAGTGCCACTGAATCTCGTATTCTTCTAAGTATCCTTGCAGTCTCTCATCTGTTCTGATCATGCGGAGCAATTTCGCTGCTTCCACAAAGGTTCTCCCATTGTCTGAGTAAATCTTCCTGGGTCTACCACGTCTAGCTATCAATCGCTTCAGACAGGGAATAAATGTCTTGATCTCCAGGCTTTGAACAAGTTCTAAGTGCACTGCTCTGATCAGACTGCAAGCAATCAGGTCTAGATAGGCCTTCCCTTCACGGTTAGGGGTCTGCCTATATCGGAAAGGCCCAGCAAAGTCTACCCCTACAACTTCAAATGCTGTCTTACCTTGGGTTCGGTCATTGGGTAGAAGGCCTGGAGGAGGATTAGCCAGTGCAGTAGTCTGGAACCGCTTGCATCCCCAACAGTCCATTCTCACTGATTTCACATTGCTTCGCAGTTTGGGGACCCAATAGTTCTCTCTTACTGCCGCCATAGTTAGTACCACATCTCCATGAATTAAGGGTCTCATTGTGTACTTTCTGGACAAACTTTCTGGTGAAAAAGGCACTGGTGGGCAGGTATATGGGATACCTCCCTTGGATTTTGCCACGGCACTCAACTAGACCTTCAGGGTTAGTTTGCAAGTTGAGTGTTCTTTTATTGGTCTGCTCGTAGTGAGGTTTCAAACTGTTTCTCTGCTGCATGCGTCGTATCTACTGTTTCTTGACGTCTTGAATTTCTGCTGTCGAGAGGGGACCGGAAAGTTGTTTGTGCGTTCTGCAGTTGTGCGCGAACCTTGAAATCCATGCGACCAGCAGCAGGAATCTTGTGAGGTCATGCATCTCTAATATTTGCTCAATGTCATCGGTGACCTCCTTAGTTTGGGTTGCATTGAGCACCTCTCGCACGGCTTTAGCTTCTTCTTCTGAGAATGCTGTACACATTTGTAACCGGGTTGGGGGACCAATTCTCTTGGGTTGCCAGCCACTTAGGTCCATCCCACCACAGCTCAGTTGTTCTGCCCCCCTCTGCTTGCCAGATCGGCTGGATTTTCTCCCGTTGGCACGTGTCTCCACTGGATCTCTGGGTTCTGATGTATTTTATTCACTCGGTTAGCAACGAACTGCTTATATTGGCCATTCCCACAGATCCAGTGTAACGCAACAGTACTATCGAACCAGGCGTAGACTCTTGGGGTGGGGAGACCATCAAGTGTATTCCTCATATTTATTACCAGATTGGTCGCCACATGAGCGGAGATAAGCTCCAGGCGGGGCACTGTAAGGCCCTATTTGGCCAAATGTCCCTTGGCTGCGACTAGTCTTTGTGTGGTCCCGGCCTGTTGCCGAACCACGGCGTAAACCACAGCACTTATACTCCTTGCGTACTTGCTTACTATACTATACTATACTCCTTGCAAATCTAGACAACACGGGCTGCCGGTAGTCAACGACAGGGCGTCGTGCAGTTTCTGCAGTGGGAAGGGTCTGTTGCCACTTGGTCCATCTCTCAATGAGGGGTCGGCTCAGCTTAGCATCCCACTGCAGCTTCTGTGTGCAGATATCCCGGTAAATCAGTTTCCCTTGTAAGGTTAGCGGTGATGCTAAATCCAGGGGGTCGTACACCTTGGCTAGTTTACTAAGCACTCCTCTCTTCGTTGACGGGCTCTCGTTTCGAGGGAAAGCAACAGTTAGCGTGTCCCTTCCTTTGTCCCACGGCAAGCCAAAAATCTTTGACTCACTTGGCTGCGCACCTAACTGCCTGTTGGCAAATGACAATTCATCGTTCACTTCTACTAGGTCTTGGCTGTCTTCTAACTCTGTTACATTTGAGCCCCATTTGTGTAGAGCGAATTTCGCATCGTTTAATATTGCAGTGGCACTACTCTTTCGCTCTTGTGCTTGTTCCACGGTTTGTTCACCACTAAACAGATCATCCACGTACAATATGCTCTTGCAAACTCTGCTACAATTTCTGGCGTTGTGTCCTCCCAAGATTCTAAGTGCTGCTCGATGACTCCCCCCAAGAGGAATGGTGAGGACGTCAAGCCAAACAATGCGCGAGTGAACCTGTAAGTCCCTACATCAGAGTGTTCATTGATTCGCCAGTGAAAGCGGAGTACATCGCGCTCTTGCTCCTTGATCCGTATTTGGAGGAAGGCTTTCTGGAGATCACCACATAGGGCCACTGGGTAGAACCATTGAAGGACCAGGACATCCCACAATTTGTTTTGGTTGCTGGGTCTGAGTACAAGCACACGTTTAGCGTTGGGATTTGCCCTAGCAGACGCATCATAAACTACTTGTAGTTTTGTATTTTCAGCTTCTGCGCGAATCACTGGTTGATGAGGAATGTAGAATTCTTGTCCCATTGGTTCTGCGGGGAGTGGCTCAATGATTCCTTGATCTTTCTGGTCCTTGATGATCTGCTCATATGCTGCTGTTATCCCTTGGCGTTCCAGCTTTCTGGTTAGGTTACCGAGGCGACGCAGACTTCCTTGCTTGTTAGGGGGTAGAGGGGGGTAATTTCCCCGCCATGGGAGTTCTGTTTCGTACCATCCTTCCTCACTTCGAATCAATTGTTCCTTAAACTCGCTGTAAACCGTCTGTTGATCATGTTCGGCGGCGTCAGCCAGTCCCATAACATCTAGGCAGCAAAGTTCTTCATAATCAGTGTGACTAGTTTGTGTTAACATCACGCAATGGTGATTGGACCGGCGACATGATGAACCACCCAAGCTTTGTTTTTTCGGCTATAGGTTCGCCATCTTTTCCAACACGAGGTCGGCTATCGGTCTTTATCCTTGCGTACTCTCCTCCTCCCAGTACCACCTGTACAGGCAAGAGTCGCGTTACATCGTCGTCATCAATTTGAACGCCCTTCAAATGTGAATGATGGGCGATCAAAGTTCTGTTGTTTGGATTGTCAACCATCAATATATCGCTCTTAATGACCTTGACTAAGTTCACATTAATCTCCATTAAGGGGTGTGATTAGAGTCTCGTAAACTTCGAGGCGTTCCGAGTGTGTCCCTATCAACATGTCGACTCTATTCATTTTCACATCAACAGGCTTCAGCTTTAAAAGGCTCATCAGTTTGCCAGAGGCGTAAGAACTACCTGCTCCCGAATCAATTAGTGCACGGCATGCAATTCCATTTACTTTCACTGTGAAGATTCGGAAGATGCCTTTTTCACTTTTGGTCGCGGTCATAACGATTTGTGTGGTTTCTTTCTGATCGCAGATCGATGTATGATGTCGGCCATCACAGTTTTGGCATTTAATCTTGCTGAGACATTCCACATCCTGATGGCGTGTCCCTGTGCAATTGAAGCAAAGGCGGCGTTGTGCTAATATTTGTTTTCTCTCAGCGGTAGTGGTAATCTTGGGACAGTTGCTGGGCCTGAGTGACGGGTCATCGCAGTAAACACACGCACGCGGTTTGAATTCTCGGCCTTTAGCATGGAACAATTTGTTGGGACGGTCACGACGGTCTGACTGATGTTGGTCCACAGGATTTCGACGTGTCCATAGCCTCAATGCTTCTACTAGCTTCGCGAAATCCCACTCCTCCCACTCTGGATCAGTTCGAACTAGTGTCATTGCCATATTTCCGTTCACTTGTTCCAACTTGCCCATGGTCTGCAACGATTGAACACAATACAATAGTTTGTCACTAAATTCGTGTATTCTTCTCACGTTTACGGAATAGTTGGCAGATCGAGTATTTGTTTAACGTACGCCTTGATAATTTCCGATTCCTTTCCAAATTTGTCCTGCAAAATACTTTTCGCGCGGTTGCATCCTTCGATTGTAAACGGTAAAGGGTCGATCGTTTCCTTTACTTTGGGATTCGCAAATTTCGTGACGTTCGCGAAGTTTGTTTTATTTGTCAATAGTTTCTATGAATTGGCCCCAGAACCTCGGTCAATCTTGATGTGAACCATATTCAACTTCGTTATGACGAGTTTTGGGAGTTTCGCGTTGAGACCTGAACTCGCTGTGTTTACTTTCGGTTCCTGCTCCGCTTTAGCCATTTGAAGTGAACTCTTCTTGTCTTTGCTTTTCGCTGCTTTCACGTTTGGTGTCCTCGAGCCAGGTTCGAAGTCGAGCGAGTTCTTTTTCTGCCTCACTAATTTCATCATCTATCTTCGCACTCCACGTGGCTGTTTCGGTGAGATCTTCCTTGTTTGCTATTTTCATTCCTTCACACCACTCACATGTCACTCAATGGCATGACATTCGCTCCCAGTCCCCGACACTACTTTCCAGCTTTTTAGGAGCAATAAATACCCTTTTGTGTTTTAAAAACGTTTTTACAGCAGGAATTTTGAACGCAAAAGAAAACACGCAAAGAAATTTGCATCAACGAGCATACATTGAAATGTTTCAATCACGGAGGAATGTAATAGACGTAATACGCACTACTATAATTTGAAATCATTACTGAGCATAACTTGCTGATTTCGAAGTTTCTCGTTTATCGTCGTCATGGTAATGTCGATTTTACCAGAAAATAGAGAAGTTTTCAATTGAGTGTCGTAAAATCAAAACCAAAGTAATTACTCTGACCAATCACAGCAGTCGTAAGCAATCCAATGAACCAATCAGAGCTCGAAGCAGAGCCAAGCGCGCGAAAACGCGTGCGAGGAAGTCACGATTGGTTTTGGTTTTACTTCTGATTGGTCGAGAAAGTGGCGCGAGATTTTTTAGCCAATCACAAAGCGTAGCAATGCAAAACCAAAGCAATTGTGTAATTACTTTCGACACTCAATTGAAACCTGCTCTATATCTTGCCAAATTTCAATTCAAAACCAGCTAGTGGTGAAAAATTCACGTTTATCTGACTAGGAGAAGACCGCTTAAAAGCCCATTGAAAAATGTAGGTATGGTCTCCAGAAAACTGTATCGAAACACCTTAATTAGTCGCACCTACGAGCTCAGTATATAAGCAGAAAGGCGGACAGGGTTGGGAAGGGGTTGTTTTGGCGAGGAAATGAAAAGTGGAGGGTGAAAAAACTTGTATATAACTGGATATATTAGACTTCTCAAAGTTACTTTTGAAACTTATCTAACGTAAGTACAAATGAGTGTTATAACAGCTAGAATTTTCACGTAATCTAATTTAATAGCGCGAGTGTGCTTCATATTCTTATTGAGCACGCTAATGACGTCAGCAAACTAACACCTCGAGAAACACCGCGTTGATAATGTTATAAAACAATTAGTTCATGCTGCAGCTGTGCGTATGTCGAGATATTGAGCACTTGGGAAGTTTGGAGAGCACTCAAGAGGCTAGAGTTGCACTCGGCTGCGCCTCGTGCAGCTCTTACGCCTCTTTCGTGCTCTCCAAACTTCCCGCGTGCTCAATATCTCGACATACGCACAGCTGCAGCATGAACTAATTGTTAAAGAATAAACTTTCTGCATGCTCCACGATGCTCCTGATGAAACATAATAAAATCGAGCTCTTGACTGAATCTAAAAATATGATATGTGTATATTATATGACTGTAATTGAACCTTGTTGTTTCTGTTAACTCACTCAGCATTTATTCTTAAAACAGACTCCCAAGTTAAAAGATTCATGGATATACACCACATTTAAGAAAAAAACATGCAGTCAGTTTATTCCTTCTGAGAAAGAAGCAATCCGGTGAGTGGCTATATACTAAAGTAATAAAATAATCATGATAATAACAATATTTAAGAGCGCCTGTCGGTAAAAATCAGACAAATTTGTAATTTTTTGGCAAGTAATAAAAATTCTCTTTGTTTTAGGCTTATTCGCTCAAATCGCAGCCCGCTACTCGCAAAGACATGAAGCGCCGAAAGCGTGGATTACCGCGCGTTTCTGCTAGCGAATTTAAAATAACCTGTTCCCCTTCTCGCCCCCGCTTATAAGTGTAACTGCAGATGCCTTGCTGGCTGAAAAAATGTATAATTTTTCGAAGTTAAAGTGCCTATCACCCCTAGAAAATTATTTTCAGAATCAACTCTACGTACATTAAATAGTTGACCGGTAGAATATTTCTGGTTTTGAACATCGCGTTTGTGGGTTATAGAGATTTGAATTTACAAAATGCTAATTAGATGACGTCAACCCGGGAATTACCATTATTTCTACGCCAATTTACATTGCGAAGTTTACAGCTTGAGGATTATTAATTTCATAAAATACTAAAAATAAACTGTGGATAGTCAATTGATTCGTAAAAAATATTACTTGGAGGTGAAAACAAGTAGTTGTATAATAAATGATTCCCGGGTTGACGTCATCTAATTAGCATTTTGTAAATTCAAATCTCAATAACTCACTAACACGACGTTCAAAACAAGAAATATTTTACCATTCAACTATTCGATGAACATAGAATTGATTCTAATAATATCTTTCTAGGGGTGATAGGCACTTTAAAGGTATATTAAAAGCTTGAAACTTAATACAAAACATCAAGAAAACTTAAATTACCATACATTGTTTCCTATTCACGAGATGGCTCTTAGAGCCCTTTGATTTATCTGTTTAGGACCCAAGTAATGTCCGTAGAGAGGTGTCTATAGAGACCTTGGGCGATTTTTGTTCAAAACTCTGCTAAAAGTACTGATAAGTAACTTCAATCATGCAAAATGTTTGTTTGGACCTAAAAGAGAAAATATAAAGTGGATTCTTGAAGGGAGAACGAACCACAGCCGTTTTTTATCCGATTTTTCAAAGACAGGAGGAAAGAACTCGACACATTTAGCCTAAAGTTTTCAAGTTGCCATCCATTTCCATCCTGGCCATCCGATGCTAAAATCTGATAACATAACCCCTTTAAGCAAGAAGAACGTGAAATCGACTGTTTTCCTTTTTGCTTCTTCTGTCTTCATTGGGTTGTGTCACAGATGTTAAAAGAAGTAGAGCTTTCCTTTACTTTGTTAGAAGCAGAAGGGTGCCATGAAAAGTAACACCAGACTTCCGGTTGCTGATGGTGACGCCTTTCGGGACCGTCAACGTTCTCGCTCCTTCAGTGGGTCCCTAATTTAAGAGGTGTCCTTAAGGAGGGTCTGAGTTTAATGTGTAAGACTCAAGAGGTTTCAAACTGCTTTGATTTGTGATAATACTTTTAGTTGCTGTTGTGGTCGTTTGAAGAAAGACCACCAAGATGAGGCATTGGAGAGTCAAGTAACCAGCAATGTCAAATGGGAAGTATCCAGGCATACTAAACTAGACGGACCAACAGATGCTTATGGAGAACTTGAATTTACTGGGGCTGGACAAGCAAGCAGAGCTAAGGTTAGAAAGGCCATGAGAGCAATATATAACATACTGAATATTTTATATATTTTGATAATATTTGAAGTTATAACTATAGGCACTACAGATTCAGTCATGGATTTTGGACTTTTCATTTACGCGGGTGCAGAAGAAGTTTTACCGGGGGTTAAGCCGATTCCGTTCAAAACTTATAAGAGAACACGAGGTATAATAAGTATAAAAAGTTGTTTTAAAATATGATTTTAGTTGTACTGAAAGGCCGCTTTGTAGTCCTGATTATTATAGTTGGTATACTATTACGTACTACATCAATCATCGCATCGCATTAAGGTTTGGGATGAAATTCGGCGACACGACGAGAGACAGTGCGAACAGAAAAGGGGGTGGGAGGGTGAGTGTGTTAATTTCCCTGGCCCGTACCCCACCCGAAACACCCAAATGCCAATTGCTTTACACTTGGTATATTTCCTTCGCCGTTGCATTTGAAGGAATGGCAATTTATTCATATTTTGTTGGTCTTATATGCTCTGCTTATAATTTATGCAGTGCGAATAGCGAACTTAAGTCTTGTAAGTTTGTTATCCGTTTTTTGAGCAATTGTTTCAGCAAGTTGTACGTTTGATGATCATGACTGTAAAATGTTGTATGGCCAGTGAATAATGTAATTTGCTTGTTATTGTCATGACGGAATTGTTTGAATAGAATTGCTATGGCCAGCGGGGCAATTGTGACTTGCCGCTATTGTCATAGCGTGATTCTCTCAGCAAGTTGTCTGTTTGATGATCATGGCTGTGAAATGTTGGATGTTGTTTACATAGTTCTCTTCCCCTTGACCTACCCCTGGGCTGCTGGGAGTGACGGTTGTGAAAAAGAGTATCTAAACAAACTCCCCCGGTTATGCTAGGTCATGACCGTCACCCCCTTGCTGGCCCCGGGATCTCCCATTTTACGTCTCCCTGGCATGGGGCTAGGAATTTGATCCGTCCTTTGACGAATGTCTGCTGGTATCGGCTCAACAGCCGCCTAACCCATATTTAGGCTGACTGGAAGGAGACCCCTACTGGGGCTAGTGAGGGGGTGATGATTGCGCTGGGAAAGTTCAAGTAAACTATCAAAGTCACAGATATGATACCAATCGCTCACGTTTATACGATATAAAGTTGTTCTAGGTCGGACGCATGGCAAGTAATTATTGTGGCCTTGGATACAACAGTGAGGCTTGGATTATGTGCACTTTGGAAAAATGAGGTTTGGGAGTGAGGTTTTGTGGTGCGTTTTGGCATGGCTAATGCAGTTGTAATGATATTCGGACGGGAATAGGTTGACTGACATATGTTGTCTACTGGGTGTGAATATGTCCTTCTTTATCCTCCGGGGTACTCATTGTTACTTGATCTCGTCAGCAGACAACCAAAAGGCCTCTTTGGTTGGATGTAAGTTTGATTAAGGGTGATTAAGAGACCAGTGATGGTCTGGATTTGTGAAGTTCAGGGGACTGTAGATGACTGGAGCCGAATTTCATCCCAAACCTTAATGCGATGCGATTATTGATGCAGTGCGTAATAGTATACTATTTTCCGAGAACAAGTTTTTCCACAGAATGGGATGCTATCATCCGCCTACATTTCGAAAAAGTGTAAGAGCTTGCCAGCGAAAACTCGCCCACATTGCATTTGTTATCCACGAACAAGCCTTCACATCTGAAATAAAAATCAAAATACACACCGGCGAAAACTCGCCCACAATTCATGACAATATTAACTCAAAAAGCGCATTCGTAGTACTCCACCAAGCATTCCTGCCTGGACGATTCATCCCACAAAATGCCCCAGCGAAACCTCGCCCACAGTTCACTACAATGTGAATTCAAATAAGCATTCGTAGTCCTCGACCAGGCCTTTCCACATGGACGATTCATCCTACAAAATGCACACCGGCGAAAACCTCGCCCACAGTTCATAACAATCTGAACTAAAAAACGCATTGATTTCGTAGTCCTCGACCAAACATTCCTGCCTGGACGATTCATCCCACAAAATGTCCCGGCGAAACCTCGCCCACAGTTCACGACAATGTGAATTCAAATAAGCATTCGGAGTCCTCGACCAAGCCTTTCCACATGGACGATTCATCCTACAAAATGCACACCGGCAAAAATCTCGCCCACAGTTCATAACAATTCGAACTCAAATAAGCATTCAAAATAAAAAACCGTGAAGCCTCGATCGCCCTTGAATAGAAACTAACCCCAAAACATTATACGACCATGCGGATAAAAACGAGTAAACGAGACTCAACGTTTACCTCAAGTTTCTCTTCGGCAGTCAATTGACGAGCTTTTTGTCCCGCCTGTGGACCGGGCGCATTATTTCCCGGCGCTGGCTCTGGAACGACAGGTCTTGGCACGTTTTGGGGCATTTGAACTTCACCGTCTGATCGAGGCAGCTCAGTGCTGGTGTTCAGATAGCGAGAGACACTTTGATGTTGACAGAGCCGTTGCACTTTCAAGAAGGAATGACAATTTATTCATATTTTGTTGGTCTTATATGCTCTACTTATAATTTATGCAGTGCGAATAGCGTGAAATCGAGTGCGTAATGTTATTGCAATTCTCAAGACAGCTATTTAGTTTTTCCTGTATCCTCTGTTTTTCAAGGCCTCTGTGTTTCAGTGACTGAGCACATTATCATATTATGAATGAAGTCACCGTAGCGTTTAATTGTTACGTATTGTAATTTTTTGTCGCTGATTATTTGGTCTCGAATAATATAATACGAGCAAAATGATTCCACCACTACCAACGTTTATTTTTTTCAATTCTTGCCTTTGTGTTAGAATATTTATGCATTTTACAGGATACATTTTTTTCGTGGAATTATTCCTCCGCCGCCCGTACCACTCGACGCTCTTTTGGCAGTTATTGAACAATTTCTCAACCTCTGCTCACGACTGATTGTTCCAATCCATGTGATTATCAGACGTCACTACGATGGAAATCGTTGGGTGATACCTGTGGAGCGAAGCGTGTGGAATACACTGGTCATACGTCCAGAACACTTTTGGCTTATAACAGGCGAGAGCCCAGGTAGTTTAACGCGAGTTGTCGAAAGAATTGTTCCTGACATCAAAGCGCGCGTGCGAAACCCTTGGAATCCACGTATGCGTGTCAGAAGAACGCGACCCAATGCTCTTTGCCTTCACGACAGGATTCTACTTACATTTATATGGCTACGACAATACCACACTCTAACTACTCTCGGGCAGATGTTCAGTGTGTCGGCAAGCAATGTTTATGACACGGTCTTCACAACTGTTCCAATTTTTTCGAACATTATGTTGATAGGTACGTGATATGGAACGATGAAGATTCATGGCATAATCAACACAGAGAACTCGAGGAGTTTCCAAACGCCGTGGGAGCTATTGATGCATTTCCCGTCCAAATTAGCAGGCCGACAGGTGATGCCCAGCGTCTATACTATAGTCGAGACCGAGGATATCATTTCCTCAATTTTCACGTTGTCATAGACAACGATGGTTTTTACCAGTTTTCAGGATGCGGGTATCTGGGACATGCGACTGATGCGGCATCATACGAGCGCCTGCCGAGCATGGGCTACAAGCAGCTTCACCTCCCCCGCAACGCCTATCTTCTAGCGGACGGCGGTTATCCATCAGTTAACCCGCTAGTGACACCGTTCCGGAGACCAAGAGGAGGCAGACTGGATGGTATACGCTATCGCGCTAACCTAGAGTTAGGGAGGGCAAGGATTAGGGATGAGCACAGGATTGGCAACGCAAGAGTATATCGTGCTCTACCGGGACGGTCTGGTAGATATCGAGGGCGTAGATATTTTGTACCTGTTGTTGTGAACGTTGTCCTTGCAATTGTTAATCGACGCCGTCGATTGATAAGAAATATCAGATTGACATTTTTAGTTCATGAAACATAAACAATGAACTTGTGTCATCAGTTATCATTTAATTTCAGATCAGTCCAGAATAATGTGAAATATGAAGAGGAGGTGAGCGAGAATATCAGACTGTAATAAACCAACTAGTGGGCAATCACAAATCCTGCGCTCTGATTGGCTGAGCTACTTGTAGGCTATATGTTATAGCCTACCGTAGCGCCGAAAATGATCAAACATCAACCTTAGTCCAAGGTGTCCCCCTTTTAAAACCTGTGGTGAAAAGTGAACGAGAGGGCCTAATAAACCCACCGCCACAGGGAACCCATCAAAAAGCCAGGAACTAATCAAAAATAATTGTTTTAAAGGTATAATTTATTAAAGGTAAAAATTAATTTTAGTAGTTTTTCTCACTACCTTTTCCCATTATTTCTGAATGTCAAAATTTGGCCAACAAGTTGGTTGATACTAACACAATAGCCCATTCGTGGTAGATGACTCAATTGTTACTAAAGTCATAGTCGTATCTTATTAAAACTGAACAACTGACCTCAGTTTAAGATATGTTTATTTTGCTCACATCATGTTTATGGATAGGCTGAGTGTGGCTATGATAGTTAGACTAACTGAAACGCGTTTTATCTTAACTTGAAACATTAACGTGAATATGGCACGCAATATTGGTGTTCAAATTTCGCTGACCCATAATTTAAGTTCTTGAGTAACTAACAATGTCTCACGGGGTCAATTCTTACGTTCAGCGGCTAGTCTGTGGATTCATCACTGTCACTCGACAACTGGGATGATAACTCCAATCCCTGGCTCTGGGCGCTTTCTTTTAAATATTTCATGTGTAGCTTTGCGGCTTTTAAACCTACCGCCAGCCTGTTTGGTCAACTACTTGTCGAGTCGCTTTAGCAGCGCTTTCTCGCGTTCTTTGGATTTCCTCTTTGACACCTTTTTGTTTTTCGGTGCTGCCGGAATAGCACCAGCTAGAGGCTGTTGCTCAGCGTCACTGCCATCGTCTGCACTTAGATCATCTACATCAAATATTGCTGCAGCTGCCTCGACCTGTTCTTCGTTTCCTATACTGAACTCTCCGGGACACTCAATAACTTCGTCCAAATCGGCGGCTTGGTGCTCTTCTAAGTTTAAAGGGTCACTAGCTTCAGCTTGTTCATTGGTTTTCATCGCAAGAATGACATTTTCAGCTGTCACGCTTGGTCCCGGATCAATGATATTTCTCTCCTCTCTCGCTCTAACTTCTTGTGAATTCTTGACTTTGCGCCCAATGTTGCCAAGCCTGCTTCGAATACTCTTGATTCCTTCCCCCTGAATGGCACACACTTACTTCTTAGCAACATCGGGAGGCAAGAGCTCTTTATGACGAGCAATAAAGGACAGGATTTGCTTCCAATCATTCCCCTTCTTTTCCACAGCTTGTTTGTAAAGGGTACGCTCAGCCTCAGTTATGGCATTCTTTCTCTGTCCAGTTTTCTTTCGCTTTTTCTGGCCTTTGAAAGCGAAAAAAGTACCATTTTAAAACCAGTTAATATTTTGTTATGTGCGCGATAGGCCATTTTATGGAAACTGTTTTGGTGGTCCTTACCTGCGAAATAGCGCTCAAATAAATAATCCGGATCTTGCTCTTCCGACATTCTACAACGTCACGAGGAAACTAAATATATTATTATAAAACACAGCGCGTTCATGCTTCGCCGCTTTAGCTTGTGCCCAATGAACAGTAATTAGCGCGTTGACAGGTCCTTTGTCCGATTATCGTAATTTGCATGTGAAAAAACATACCCTTTGTTTTTTTAGACTTAAAAACAGAGGATACAGAAAAACTCTATTAGCATGTTTCAGAAAATTCGTCGGAAAATAATCGAGCGTACTGTTCGATGAAAATGAGTTTTTTTTATTAAAGTTGTGCACGTGCATATTAAAATTGAAAACAATACCCGTGAATAATAAGGACGCTCACTTGAAAACACAAAATCTGCGGGAAACATTTGGTACATTGGAGGCTCTATTTTATTTCTTACATAATTTGAACGTCCTTGAAACTTGCAGGCCATATAAATTAATGATTAATCTCGAGATTGGCAAATTTTTTAAAAAAATTATCAAGCGGTTTCCAAATTATCATCACATTTGTAGGCGTAGACCAAATTACACGAAAAAAATGGCAACAAGAGCAGCTAAAAGCACGCTAATCAAATCCTTCTTTCTCGCAATCGGCCAAAGCAATCCCCTTATTTTTTACACACGATTTCAAGTGGAATCAAACTACTGTGAGATGAAACTGCATCCCCGAAGCGCATCGTTTTCTTTAGATATTAGACAATTATGTCGATAGTATGTTTTCACTGTATTTATAATCCCTAAAACTTCATAACCGAAAATGTCTATAACGCTCTTGTAGAATTTGTTCAATCTTTGCCATAATCGAGGCGGCTATGGGAGGTACAAGCTCCCTTATACGACAGTAAGTAAAAAAAGTTATGGCGTCATTACGTTGCTATGGCAACTTCGATATTAATACAACATTGGTCTTAACAAATTTTCATCTTTAGTACAGTTGCGGTGACCGCATTGATAATGGCGCCGTAGTTGATCCTCAAACTTAGGGGTATTGCCCCCCAAAACTCCAGTCGAACAACATTAAGTTTGTCTCCACTTTTACATTTTTACGCCATTTTAGCGTTTCAGTATTGGTTTTGATTATATTTTTGACTCATGAGAAAATGGTGGATCCAAGATGGCGGTTGTGCAGAATAAATAATGTAATTTCTACGTCATATGACGTCATCGTCCCATTTGGCGGACTGCAAAGGAAACAGTTTGTCAGTCCCCGACTGTTACGTGCAGTTTCCCACTGGAAATAAAGTTATTATTATTATTATTATTATTATTGCTATTATTATTATTATTGTCATTATTATTTGGACGTACCATATACCCTCCAAGTTTCATTAATTGTCATAACTTTAATGCTCTTGAAGTTACGAAAGGGGGGTACAATGTGCCGCATCCACCAAGGCTCAGGAGGGTTAACACCGAGGAGCGCTTATTCGAGGGAGGACGAAGCGCCTTACTTCGAATAAATGATTTCGATTAAAATCGAGCTTTATCGCATGAAATTTTGACGATTTAGAGAGACCGTATTTTCCTGATGGGAATCTGTTGTTGCGATATATAAGTAAAACTTTGAACTTTAAAACCAGAAACAACCGCACGGTTAGAAATGAAAATTACATCACCGCGTACAGTATTAAAATGTCCAAGACTGTAGTTGTAAGTGTTCTTTCTGAAATGACGGCGTGTAAAAATGCAATAATGTTTTAGCGTTTCCAGTCTACACCACACAGATAAGCGTTGGTTCTTGTCTTGGTGGTTTCGAAGTGGATGTGCTAATGTTGGTGTGGATTACTCGCTCTACAGGGTAACACCAAGAAGTGGGTTGAATAAAAAGCAGCCGCGTTTTTTAATCGACTCTGGGGTGTTTGGATATAACACTGTTAACACTCTTTTTAGTAAATCTCCAACATCTATGCTAAAGATCGGGTTATCAAAACGTTTCTGATCTCTTTTCTTGTGCTCACGCTTGTGGCTATGATATCATATCTTTGCCACGTGACGAACTTGGAAAAGGTACCGATCACTCTAACATCCTTATATTATGTTGTCTTTTGGTAGTTCATCCGTATCTCTAATGATGCCAAGGCTGAAGATGTTCTACGCCTCTTTAAGGAAAAATGGAACTTAGAATTGCCCAAGCTAGTCATCTCTGTGACCGGTGGAGCTAAAACCTTTGTCATGCATCCCAAATTAAAGCACTTGTTTCGACAGGGACTGTTGAAGGTATTTATTTGTTTAAAATACTTACACCTTGCATCATCTTTGCATAAATCACATCTACTTTTACATTCTGAAGAACAACTGTAGAAACAGAGATCGCTACAACGTAGATATTTATAGTTTTTTTTTTTAAAATTATATTTCGGCTGGCCAAACCAGCCTTCTTCAGGTACAATGAGGAAAATTTTTCATTGGTATCTGTGATTCTAAAGAGAAATAGCTTGCGTAAAGACGGAAATACGTAAGACTCAATAACAGTTTGAAACTAAATATCTAATGTTCTTCAGTTATAAAATGATAATAACAATATTTATCCAGGTTGCCCACATCACCAACGTGTTTTTCAAAGGGTCCCTGCAATTTAAAAATCGAAAAAGTTCAATACTTAAAAATTTTAGCTAAAAACAAGGTCCTTTACATTTTGGTTAAAAAATTAAAGGCGAGTTTGTATTTCTCATAGACTCTTCTAAAATGTTCTGTTCGGCAAGTCCTTCATAAAAAATGCGTTGTTTGCCGTAGTTTCTTCGAACTCTAGGAAGATGAAAATTGTTCTTATTTCTTGAAATATCAGAATTAAAATCGATCAGCTCATTAACATATTTATAAATTAGGAGGTTATATAATTAAACATTTTGCTGCTTTTAGTAGGATTTTATGTGTTTTTTATTACCAAAACAGGTAAAAAAATGGCTTCACCTCATACTTCTTATGACGTCATATCTGATTACCATAGAAACCGATTCTTACCAAGCTTTGTCAGTGTGTCTCAAGAATAAACGAACAGCTACTGAAGACAAATTCCCCCAAATAAACTTGAAAGGAAAAAGGCCACCTCAATAATCGGCAATTAGAATGTTAACTTCTCGTGAATGTCATGTTCCACAGGTTGCCCAGACCACAGGCGCTTGGATTATCACGGGCGGGACAAACACTGGCGTGATGCGTCACGTTGGAAAAGCCGTCAAGGGTCACACTGTCATGTCACGCGGTGCTCTGCTGAAAGACAAAACGTCTCATGTGAACTTGATCGGAATTGCCACGTGGGGCATTGTGGACCACAGGTCGGATTTGATTAACAGCAAGGTCAGGTGCATTTTCAAGCGATGACGTCACTGTGACGTCTCACTTACAGTTTATTGTCATCGTTCGACGTTTCTCCGTCTCCGGATTATACTTGAGGAACGGTCATGTAAAAATATTGAAATATATTTTTCACATCATGACAAGCTAACTGGATAGTGTAGCCTTAGCGAGAGAAAAGTCCCGGGTTCGAATCCTATCTTTTATAAGCTGTTTTAGGTTAAAGGATGTACATTTCATTAATTGATTAATTGTTGTTGTTATTGCGCAATAATGAGTCATCGCTTTTGCACGCATTGCATTGTTTATGTGCTTTAATGTACAACGTCACTCTTTTCCAAAGTCCCGTTAAAGACATGCCTTCTCCTTTTCAACACAGAAAGTTGTCACGTATCACATGACCTCCAGTTTAGAGTCCGAGGGATCCTGTATCGACAACAATCATTCACACTTTATCCTGGTGGACGATGGCACAGAAGGACAATACGGGGGAGAGATCGATTTTCGTGCCAGTCTTCAAAACTGCTTAGCAAATATAAAGAAACAGATCCCTAAAAGTAAGTACAGTCGCCGGAACCCCGTTACTGATGGACACCGAAGGGACCACGGAAACTATACGTATTAACGGGACGGTCCGTATTAAGCGGGTTCACATGGATGACGTAATTTAAATGTTTTATTGTTTTTTAGGGGAAAACGGAAGTAAATTACAAACGTTCGTAATTTTCTTTCAACCAAACTGATAGTATATGTGTAGCTGACTGACTTTCATTTTTTTCATTTCATTTATTTGTTTACTCCAAACCTTTACAGATGTTAATAATTAAATTAAAATCACATTATATTAGGAAGGAGAGGAGAGGGGCACGTCTAGATAAACTAATATTGTGCCCCCTTAAGTTATATAAGTATAAACAAAAAACTTGTAATTTTTTTAGTAAAAAAAGTGAAGGAAAACTTATAAAATAGCTTGGTAAATGTCAAAAGAGATGATGTTGACTGACTTGGCGCATTTTAGAACATTTTTATCGCTTGGAATCAGCCAAATTGTTCGTATTAAGGAGGCTCACTCTGCATGAGATTGTTTTGTTCGGGACGGGAAAAACCGTCTGTTATCCGAATTAGCGTGTCCGTATTAGTAATAGTAATTGGACTGAGTGGACTACAATTCAGGGAGTAATCGGGCGAGTAATTTCAAATCGGCCGAGCGCGTAGCGCGAGGACGATTTGAAACTGCGAGCACGATTAGCCCTGAATTGTACGACACGAGGTTCAATTACTATTTTATCGCATCAATATCAAAATTCGAGATTTAAAAGTCTATGTGATCTTTTTTGTACTCAAAACGCCTAGGATATTTAATATCAGTTTGAAAGTAGGAAGGAAAACAGCACAAAAGAACCCATTTAAGTGCAACCGATTGACGCGCGCGCAACATAGGTGTCCAATTACAGATATCCAATAACAAAAGTTGTAATTGGATAGCTGTAATTGGACACCCATGTGACCGCGCGCCAATTACGTGAGAAATAGGCGCGCGCATGACCAATCACAATCGAGAATTTTGTTATTGATACGATTAAGCGGATTAATTTTATAGAAAATATATGGGCGTTCTGCTGGGGCCAAGGCAACTGTCCGTAATAACGGGGTGTCCGTATTAAGCGGGTACCCGTGAAGTAGGATTCGACTGTTTATAAGAGATAGGTGTTGTTGTAATGTGTTTTCGCATTTTTGAGTTTGGAAAATCGTTTGGCACTGGACAATTTCAAAATCATATATTTTATATGTTGATGCATGTGTGAGCTGCATGAATGGCTATAAAGCACTTATTTTTTGCAAAACAAGTGACGAACCTCATTTGAGTATCATTGGACTGAAGAAAGTAAAACACCCATAAACCAAGGGGACCAATTCAATTTTGATGTACTTTATTTCACCTCAACGTTTCTGTCCACCTACATTTACAACAGACCAAAAACGACTCAAAGTTCATCAACTTAATTTTTAATACAGTTCAACAAGGGACAAAATGTTCACCAGGCATAACCAATCAATGATCAATGACATCAATGAGTAATCAATGGATAATCAATGGGTAATCAATTGATTAACCATTGAGTATTGCCAATACTCAATGAGTAATCAATGATTAATCGAACCCAAAAAATTTTGTGGGTCATTGATTACTCATTGATGTCATTGATTACTCATTTTAAACCAACAGAGACCTTCCAGTACACCCATTTTTCTTCCTGCCACCCACCAGGGGTCAGAAAAGGCTCATAAAAGGTGAAGCCCTGATACTTTTAAGAACAAATTCCTCAGCGAAATTATTGAGTGAGAATATCAACAACTTCAAAGCACGCCTCCGTGCTAGAGGCTACACTCACAATCTCATTGAGAAAATAATTTTCGAGGCAAAATTCAATGAACGGAAGTCATCTTTGCAGCAAAAGGAGAACGTGCGAAAAAGAATTCTGCCTTTCATAACAATGTACCACCCGGCTTTGCCTAATCGTAAAAACATCTTAATGAGCAAATGGCATTTAATTTAGAACCAACCATTGCTAACAGAAATATACAAAGAGCCTCCCCTTATCTCATATATATATATATATATATATATATATATATATATATATATATATATATATATATATATATACCTGAATTTTTCAAAACGTGTTCAATGAAAATTTACGCAATTTCACTGCAACTAGCCCAAACAAGGGTTTTTATGAGCCCGATCAGCCCGAAAATGACAGAGAAGAGAGAGAAGAGGAAAAGGGAGCAATAGCGAGCGAAAAAAATGACTAGCAACAATCTATTATATTTTATACCTTTATATTAAAAACAAGGCCAAAAACGCTCACAAACGCTTACTTGGAGCGATATCGTTTTCAAAAATCCAGGTAGATATATATATATATATATTGTCCGATCTCCTAATGGAGAGTTGGGCTGCAAGCTCTCTGTCTCCAGGCTGTTCTGTCCGCCGCAACTGATGCTGCCTCTGCTTATGATTTTAACCCCTTCATCCTTAACTCTCTCTCGACAGTTCTGCGCCATGTTTCACGCTGTCGACCCCTCTTCCTCTTGCCTTCCGGTACCCATGTCAGTGCAATTCTTGGATGTGAGTCGTGATCCATTCTGAGGACGTGGCCTAGCCATGCCCATCTCCTTCTTGCCACCTGACTTCTTATCGTTTCCAACCCCGTTCTTCTATCACGCATTGGCCAGTAGATCTTTAATATCCGGCGAAGGCTCTTATGTAGGAACGCATCCAGCTTTTTCTCATCCATTTGGGTCATTCTCCAGGTTTCACAACCATACAACAGTACCGAGATGACGTTAGACTTAAAGATTTTGATCTTGTTCTTGCAGGTAAACTGACTGTTCTTCCATATCTTTCCTAATTTGTTGTACGCCGCTCTTGCTTTGCCTAACCTCGCTTGGATATCATCTTCCGTACCGCCTGAGGTGCTAACATGTGCACCCAGGTACACAAAACTTTCTACCTCTTCTATGTCATGATCGTCGACCTGCACCTTTTCGTTGTTTGTCGTGTTATCTCATACAAAAAAGGAAAATCCTTGAGGATATACTTGTTAGAGCAAAACTCTAAAGGTCACGTTCCACGTTATCACGAGCTTATGAGTCGTGTCTGGCCTGTCAACACCTCTTTTCAATGCAGATCAATGACTAATCAATGACATCGATGACTAATCAATGACATCAATGACTAATCAATGACCAAAAATTTTGTGGGTCATTGATTAGTCATTGAGTACTCATTGAGTATTGGCAATACTCGATGAGTAATCAATTGACTACTCATTGATTACCCATTGATTACTCATTGATTACATTGATGTCATTGATATCATTGATTAGTTAAGCCTGGTGTTCATTATCGTTGGAGTTGTACTGTGACACCTTATTCAATTTGCGTCTGTTGTGAAATCCAACTATGGGCGAGTGGTCGCTTGCCAGTGGTTAAAAACAATAGACAAATTCAAATTATCAGCGTGAAAAGTGGTCGCGGTCGCGGTCGCCTACGAGAGGATTCAAGTACGACTACATGCAGTAGTAATCATTCATTAGGAAAACGCGTCTGTTGTAACATCCAACTATGGGCGAGTGGTCGCTTACCAGAGGTTAAAAACAATAGGAAAATGCAAATCACCAGCGTTGAAAGTGGTCGCGGTCGCTTGCGAAAGGTGGTCGCTTATGAGAGGTTTCGACTGTAGTGATATGACTAGAGAAGTTTTGGTCATTTTGAAAAAGGTGGTCGCTTAGAAGAGGTGGTCGCTTACGAGAGGTGATCGCACATTTTGTATAAGAAGTAACTTCGATCCGTTTTAACATTTATAGAATATGGAGATTCGCCGGACGATAAGTCACATGGTATTCCTGTAGTGCTGTTAGTCCTCGAGGGAGGTCCAAACACAATTGAGACAGTGTTGAAATCTGTGCAAAGTAACCCTGCAGTCCCCGTTGTCATTGCGGAGGGAAGCGGCAGAGCGGCTGATGTTTTGGCGTATGCTTACTCGTTTTTCACTTCAAATGAAGGGTGAGTATTTGGCTGCGAATTCACTTAACCTATGGGGCAGGGATAAACTATTTCAGTCTTATTTCAGTTAAGTTGTTTGCTTACAATATAAATCATAAACTTTCTTACGCATGCGCATGAGTATAGGCTGCTTGCTGCCTCTTGTTCACTTGTTCACTATTTAACCTGAGAACGTTTTGATTTTTTTCAGCACCGACATGAAGAATATGCCAGAAGTTGTCGACCACGAAATACTTCTCATGAGAATTGAAAAAGCTTTTCCAAAACAGAATTCCAAGGAACATCTTTCCATTTACAAAAACGTGCTTGAATGCGTGAAAAACATTCAATATGTAAGTTGGTGTTGAAAACATTTTATTTTTTAGTGATGACAGTAAATTAATATTCCAGAATATACAAAAAGATTGGCCAATACTCCAGTTGAAGCTACTTTTAAGAGAGTTAATGATGGTTTTACTAGCGATTAAGTCATAATCGAAGTCTTAAGGACGCTTACAACCCAGTGAAAATCAAAGAACGGAGTCGTAAGCGGAGTCGTAAGGGCAGCCCTTTTTCGATTTACCTTGATTTCCACATTTTTTTTCAAATTTACACAGGAAGTGAAGAATACTGCAAACTTTTAAAAACGCTTATAAAAAACATAGGTCACCAAGTTAGTTTTAAAGATAGATAAACTGACTTTTGAGAGGTATGTCTTTGGCGGGTTATAGTTACCATGACACACACATGACGTCATAAATGGTCTTGAAGGAAACTTCAACAACCCTGTCATAATCTTATCTATAAGTTGTTTCATAGACTAAAGACTAAAACCATAAAATTTTAATGTTTAATTGTTCTGACATGTACATAAGCTGTCAGAAACCCTTTCGAGCCTCCTTAGCATGGCACCAAATTACTATTTTAATCAGGGCAAGACCTCTTAATCTGGTCGATTTACTGCAGGGTTGGTGTTAACTTTCAAATATCCTGTCAGTAATTAATGAGGCATTGTGGTTTTACTATTCATTCATAATCAAGAGTCATTTTGGCACAATGAGTGAATGAGTAATTCCATTCCAAATTGTATAGCCAATTACACTGATAAAAGTCAATTTTCGTCGAACGAGCTAACTTCGTAATACCGAAATTATAATAATTTTTACTAGCACCGTTACTTCTTTATTAGCCTATCATGTGTCAGCATTTTATCTTATCCCTTTTTAAATATTGTAACCGTTTGTTTCCATCTTCACTAAGCTTTCTTAGCCTCTGATAAGGGTTAGTTTTGTCTTACTGCAGGGTTGGTGTTAAATTTCAAATATTCTGTCATAAATTAATAAGGCATAATAATAATAATGATGATGATAAAATAATCTTTAAAATAGGAAGAGCCCGTCACGCAAAAACGTACGTGGTTTCCTGGGACGTCCTCAGATAAGAACTGAAACAATACTGCTTAAAGAAATGGCGTCGTCTGAAAATTCGTTCAAGTTGCTAAAATTATTAAAAACTATCAATTGAAAAAATCGTGATTTAGTTATACTGGTTTACTGTTTAACATTCTGTGTACAGATCACAATATTTCATATGGACGAGGATGGTGTCGACATCGACAGAGCGATACTAAGAGCTTTCTTGAAAGGTTTGAAAAGGCTTTTCCTTTTGTGTTATTCATACAACAAGAAAATAATATCTTAAGTGAAGAAATGATCCTTGCAGTTGTATTTGCAATTCTAGCAATTGCAAAGAAGCCTAGAAAAGATTTCAGGGCTTCAACGTGATTTAAACATCCTCCGTGTTACTGGTGCGATGCTCTATAAACCGACTGAGTTATGAAGTCACACCCGTTGGAGCAAGATCAATTGTGAGTTCATGAGTTCCCGTGAAAGTGATATACTCACAGTTGACCTTGCTCCAAGTGACTTCATAGCTCAATTGGTTGGAGCATCGCATCGGTAACGCGGAGGTCAAAAGTTCAAATCCCGTTGAAGCCCCGAATTTTTTTCAGGCTCTTTGCAATTGCATAAATTGCAAACACAACAACGAGGATCTTTACATTCTTTATCAGCAGTTCATATATTATTCATTCATACACTTCATTTGTCAGCAATAAACGGCAAGAGGCATGACACACTTCATCTCCTCGGTATGAAATAGAAATAACCGTTGCTATACTAATTATCTATTCGCAGCGCAATGTGCTTCCCCTACTGCCCAGCTAGATTTAGCCTTGACATGGAACCGAGCTGACATCGCCAGGAAAGAGATCTTTAAAAGGGATCAAAAGTGGAAGGTATAAATGGACCCACTTACTGTAGTTAGTGAATTATTAGTACAAAAGGGAAGGAAAACTATAGACTTTAACAAGCACAGATGCAACTTCTGCAGTATGGCCAGCACCTTATACGCACACGCACACTCATATCAGCCGTGGAGTAACCCGTGGATTGGCAGCCATGACCAGCTGTTTCCTCCTTAACTGAGGACTCGACAGCATGTCATAGCCAGGCGCAAGGGCCAGCTTAGCAAAAATTATAGACTAACCAGCCGGTTATTCCAACGGCGACCTTCCAGTCTATAGTTTTCCTACATAAAAGTGGGCTGAAAGTAAATTAGAATCAGCTAATGCAGTATCGGACAGACGTTATCTAACAGAGAACTCGGAGCAGAATGCATTTGTACGCGAACTGCAAACCGGTCACAAACTCGAGATCCACAAAATGAATTCTAGGTTCCATCCAGAATTCATCTTGTACAGACGCATCCTGCTCCGAGTTCTCTGTTACGTTACTTCTGTCCGGTAATGTAGAGTATTTTGTTTATTTAAGCAAGTTTCAGATTTGAAAAAAAAAATCTGAAGTAGGCTTAAAACAGAGTACAAAACTAGTATTGAATTAGCTGTTAAAAAGTGTTAAAAAGCTATTACCCAGCCAACAATTAATTAAAACTAAAACTCACTCGTGACGCATCCAGTGCCTACTATTCTATCTTAGTTATTGAAAAATAACTAACAGGAACAAATTATGTTGATTCAAATTAACAAGTAAATTCTTCTTATGTTTGATTACCTGTTCGTGTTTGTTCAACAAAACAGATTGAGACCTTAGAAAATGCTATGTGGAATGCTCTGATGAACAATGATGTTGATTTTGTAAAGCTTCTTTTGGAGAATGGTGTCAGTATGAGCGAATTCCTGACTACAACCAGGCTTATGAAGCTTTACGCTGAGGCGTTGATTGTGAGTACAACACATGACTTAACTTTTAAGTTAAAAAAGATTTGAAGACGAAGTTCGGTATAAAAGGAGCCTGGCCTGACCATTCTCACCTCCAGTCGTCAATCAGCCACTGAAACATAAACAACTGACAAATAACATGCGTCATTACTAAGACCATTGCTAACAATTTGGAAAAACTTTATGAAAGCTATATCATAAGTCTTTATGAACTTCTATTTCTTTTTTAGCTTAGGTAAAATCTTGGTTTTATTAGATTTTTTGAAGCAAATTATGTTCAAAGGACGCGCAAGTTAACCACGTTTTGTGACTGAAAGAGCCTAAATTTGCATTTCACACCCAAAAGGTGTGAAATGGGGGAGGAGCTAAGCCTTTTATACCGGAACTTCGTGGTTAAAATTTAAATAAGAATTAAAATTATTTTTACTGATTTGCAACGATAAATGTACATGTACCTCAAACGCCGGTAACAATTCAAGTGGCAAATATCCAACGGCGTTGCGGAATAAAGAGACTTAAGGTCAGGTAAGAAATATAAAAAGGCTTGGAATTCAGATTTCAGGGACAACTTCGGCTTTGCATATACGGAGTGCTAATGGCAAGTATCTGCAGCTCATCTAATCTTGCGTCAAGATCAGGCAAGTCAACGTTCTTAAGCGAAAGGGTGACGGGTCTTTAGCCAGACATCTGATAGAAACGAAAATAGTGATCATTTGGGTGCTTGCAAACAGAACATTGCACAGCGGGGACGAACAAAGTTCCTACGGTAAAAGTAACAAATGAAAACCACATTAAGTGCACGTAATGGAAACAAAACTTTATGCTCGGGATTGAAATACAGAAAAACAAAATGAAAATTAAATTTCAAGGGAAAAAATAACACTTATTAAGGAAGCGCAAGAGAGCTAACCCTAAAAACACAAAGATCCCGGGGAAGAGGCCACTGGGAAGAAATCCCATTCTTAGAGGGAATAAGAACAGCACCCAAAAGTCCCTTTGGAAGTGAGTCGGAAAGAATCACTGTCTGAGGCACGCAAAATAGGCCACCAGTATTTCCTAGGGGAACATATCCGGAACAACAATAGTAAACGAACGAACCGAACCGTTTCAATCTGTTATTGTTCATTGAAGTGCTTTTTCACGCTTGCATGTTTCTGTGAAAAAAGAAATAAGCGGCCTCTCCTTGAGCGACCAAAAGTAAATACGCGCCCCAGGCGCTAAATCGAATCAGTACGGTAGTCAGAAACCCTGCACCAAGGGCGTGCCTAGTAAGAACCTCAGCGGGATCCATTTTCGTAAAAACATTGTACGCTCAGATTCGGAGAGCCTACATGGGCCCCCACACCAATATATATAAAACGGAGCCGAGTAACTTGGAAACTACATCTTTACCTGGATGACATGCCGGGGAAACAAACCCAGGAGACAGACCAAGCAATCGCAGAGCAAAACCAACAGAAAGCGAAACCAAGGTACCAAGCGAAACCGAGGATCTTGGCTCCAGAATTCAGCAAATCAAGTGTCAAGCTGTTGAGATCGAGAAGAACTCGAAATATCACGAAATATGCCTTCCAGGTCCAAAGAGTATGTGATGAACATTGTTCAATTCCTTAGACCAGTATGACGAACAAAGACCATTATGAACATTTTCCGAGTATTTCACCATTAATTTATAATTTCGATTCTCCCAATAGAGGAAAGGTGTTTTCATGTAAACATTATGCACCGTGTTATCATATGGACTTATGTTTAACATGTAATCATATGCACTTGCACATTCCATCACATTGACACGCACAATCAACTGCACTGTATAAGAACTAAGTTTTGCATAAATAAAGTTACTTGACAATTTGCACAGCTAAGTGTAACAAAAGGAATTATGGGTTGACTTGAGTAGGTCATATTTATTTTTGAGCTTATATAGTGACATAAATAAAGGATGAACAAACAAGGATAGCTGTATGTCATAGTTTGATTTTGAGGGAAACTTCCTAACAGTCTTCTGTATTTCCACATTAGAGGACGGAATCGCAATCAAGAGTCGTCTTTCAAGAAATTATTGGAAAAGACAAGGTAAAATATTCAAAGTTCAAAAAGTTATTTTTGGGGGTAGAACTATGTATACTAACTAACCCTCGGACGTACACGCAAGCATATACCCCCACCGTGGTACAAGGGGGGGTTGTTGCAACCCCCTCTTGGGTTTTTGCGATGTTGCAATATTTCCGAAATATTTTACATCAAATAGATAGCCCGTGATGGCTCTACAAGATAAGGTAAATATTATGGGTTGTGACGCTGCTGGGGATCCGTGACGTCATCCAAAATGGCCGCCAAGACGGCCGCCATCTTGGATTTTACTAAAAATTCAAATTTATCGGGAAAATGTGGAAATTGCAAATATTGTTTGGTAGAGTTGCAAAATAACATACAATTGAACATTTCACTCAAGCGCGAAGCGGCATGATGTAAGGTTGCGGCTCCATTTTTCTTGTTTTTATTTTTCGTGTCAAATTTATGAACGCACATTTTAAATTGTGCATTTCCGGTTCATAGCATTTCCGGTTTCATAGTTTCCGGTTCATTTCCGGCTACTCTCACTTCCGGTAAAACAACATTACTGGCTTCATTGTGGTACAGCCTTCATTTCCAAAACATTCCATAGTAAACAACGTGGTTTGCAGGAACGATGACTGAATGAAAGGAATAAATCTTCTCCATGTCGGACATCTTCTTATCATGTTTAAAATATATCATAAAACTTTCGTACGCATGCGCATGAGTAGAGGCTGCTTGGAGCCTCTTTACTGAAAAAAGGTGAAAAACACGCATTTTTATTCAAAAATGGCTTGATTACATGTTACTTATGACGTCATATCTCGTTACCATAGCAACTGGTTGTCGCCAAACTTTACCAAAATGTGTCTTAAGGAAATGAACAGCTACTGAAACCGGCATGTGCTAATCTTAAATGGTAAAAAACCTTAACGGGGGGTGGCAACCCACTCCCCACCGCTGTACGTCCGAGGGTTAAACACAGTTTAACGATCGTTTCTTTTTTACATCCATGAGGATAATGTCATCGATTTGCATTTGGCACAATTTACTTAACTGCAAATGTTTGATGGTTTAGAAATAAGTTAGACGTATTCATGTAAAAATTAAGATTTACTGAGAGCATTAATTACAAACTTGACTTAATACAATACGCTCGTTATTGAGGACAGTTTCTACGTACTGTTCCAACGGAATTAAAACCCTAATTATATCCGTATATTTTCTATAAAATTACCCCGCTATTAAATTACGGACACATTTTATGGCCCTGACAGGTTCAGTACTAACGGGATCGACTGTACTCGCATGTACCATAGATGTACAGTCAACACCGCTTATACGGACCGTCGGGACCATAAAATGTGTCTGTATTGACGGGGTGTCCGTATTAAGTGGGGTAATATTAGAGAAAATATACTGACTTTAATTTCGTCGGAACAGTGCAACCTGTCCATATATAAAGAGGTGTCAGGTTAGGTACGAGTGCGTTAGCGGGGTTCGACTGTACAAAGCCGCGAGAAACGATGAACAAGAGCCCTCGAGTCGTTCCTCATTCCTCGTTCCTCGCGGCTCACGACTTCGCTGCTCACTTCTCGTAGATCGCGCGCTCGCTCGACTGACTACAGTCTACTGTACAAACTAATCACGTACTCGCATGTCTCATAGATTTTTTTTTTGCAGACATACTATCGTAACCTTTTAGATGTTAAAGATCGTGCTTTGCAGCAACTTTTAGTGGGTAAATATAAAGAACATGGAAAGGTAATGAAAATTGTACATTCCTTCGTTCGAGATAGGAGCCATGGTTCCTGTTTTATGGATGTGACCCATCCGCTCAATTGTAGCTATTTGCGTGCATTGATATTTTGATGATACATGCACGATTCCTCACGATTGCCTCACGATTCTTTACTCAGTTATTCTTGGGAGTTCTAGAAAATTGCCGGCTGTGGCTGGTCGAAGTTCATGAATAGAGCTATTTAGCTTGGTCTGTCTGTTGCCTAATTTCAGACCATATATATGTGATGTTATTTTCGCGTGTATATGAATGCATACTTTTTAGCGAAAAGTTAAACAGGTTAAAGGACCACACGATCGAAGATGGAGCAACAAATATCGACCACGCTAAATAGTAAACTAAACTTAGGACCTCCTAAAAGTTTAAGACATGTCTGGTATTCACGAAGACCTCCTAACTTAAGATATGTCTTAATTTTTCTCCTAAACGTAGGAGATCAAAATTGACCTCCTAACTTAATCGAACGAACGAAGATATTATCAGAATGAAATAAATAAAACGGACCAATTTTTCTCTATGAAGGCCTCAATATGAAATGAGGGGTTTGCGCAAATCCAGATTTTGGCTGCTGTATTTATTTCGAAGAAAATCGGTTTATATTTAATAATCCATGCTTCATTTAACTTGGAGATACAAAAAGAATTACTGCAATAGAGTAAAACGCAAAGAAGTTATGACCAAAAGTTTGCCGTTGCGAAATTGCATCCAGGTCACAGATGAGCGCATTGTGCATTTCGAGCGAGTCACCTTAACTTAAACTGAATTTTTCAGTCCAGCTGGCTCCATGGTCGTAAGAGTGAACCAGTTTCATTCATTGGTATGCGTGGTCGTATCGAAATCAAGATGATTATTTTTCTTTCCAAGGGTCGCAAACAAGCCAACGAGAACCCAAACCCTTACGAGGAGTTGCTGTTGTGGGCCGTACTCTGTAACAAGCAGAAAATGGCGCTGTTCATGTGGGAGCGTGGAGACAAGAATCTTGCGCGGGCGCTCTTGGCAGCAAAACTGTACAACCAGATGGCGAGACGGACGAAGAGCGATGACGCAAAGGCGGATATCACTGACGAGCTCATGGCGAATTTTGAGTGAGTCTTACCAACTGCATGCATGATCAATGTTAGAGTCAGTTAGCTTAGTCTATAGGGTCATTTTGGATATTTTCCATTGTGCGATGTTTCTGAATTTATTACCCAATTTATGATAATGCGTTCACCAATAAAGGAGGGTCGGTTTCAGTAACATTCTAGTAAGTGTATCATTGAGTTGAATATTGAAAGGGTTCTTTCTTTTCATCAATTTACCCCTTGGTTGCGATCTCTTGTTAACTGACATAATTAACAAAAGCAGATAAAAATTCACAAAAATTAAACAATTTGATAGCAAATTTTGTGAATCATTAACATATACCAAAATATTGATCCCTCAGACGAGACATTTGCTCCGAGCGTGCGCGTTACCAAGAGGAACTGTTGCTCATAATTATGTATGTCTGCGCTATTGTTTTGCTTTTGGATTTCTATTGTTTTGGCTTTTGTTTTAGTTTTCAGAACGGTATGCATAACTAATGTTTGGGGTTAAACGGAAATCTTTCCGGCTGAAGGTGCAAAATGACAGAAGTTTTTTCGCTCGAACCAAAGCAAATTTCCCACCGAAATGTTTACTAGATTCCAATCTTTCCAAAACCGAGTGTGGATGTTGACATTGCCCCTGTTAAAATGAGTTAGAACGCTTAAAGCGATGACCGCGCGGTCGAACTCCATACAAGCCTTTATACGAAATTGCTCACTTCAAGGTAAAAATGACGTTACTTTTTTCAAAGGTTATTAAAATATTTTAACGTTTCTAGATAGAATAGTAACCATATTACTGGAATCCGAGTGTGGATTTCAGAAAAGTAATTCACAAATTGCCAGGCCATACATTGACAGAAGAGCATGCGAATAGATACAGACTAATAGAAGTCAAAACTGGCTCAGTCGAAGCATAGTGCACTGAAAAATGCCAAAATGACGGTTTTTTTCGCTCCAACTAAATCATATTTCCCACCAAAATGTTCACAAGATCCCAGTCTCTTCAAAACCGAGCGTGGCTGTTGACATTGCGCCTGTTAAAATGAGTTAGAACAGGATAGAACGCTTAAAGCGATGACCGCGCGGTCGGACTCCATACAAGCCTTTATACGAAGTTGCTCACTTCAAGGTCAAAATGACGGGACTTTTTTTTAAGTTATTAAAATATTTTAACGTTTCCAGATAGAATAAGAACCAAATTACTGGAATCCGAGCGTGGATTTCAAAAAAGTAACTCATAAATGGGCGAAATTTTGATTTTCCCGTTTTCGCGGTGATTTTAAGGGTCAAATTGGGGGTCTGGGGACGAGTTAAAAAAATTAGAGGCAAATGTCACCCAATTTTTTGCCATGTGCATAATTTAAATTGAAGCAGTAGGATTTTGTGGCTCGAGTGGAATTATGAAAGTAATACCTTCCAAGTTTTTGTTTGAACTCGAATTACATTGCTTTAACGAACTAAAAGATCGACTGTTACAGGTGTTCAAGTAATAGGTTAATTTTTTATTGAAATCGTAGGTACCAAGACCTTTTTTGGTAAATGAATTGAGCAAATATTTGTGTGTGTGTCTGTGAACCTATTTTTAAGAATCTTGACCTTTTTAGCTTGGTATGGTTTGAATGTAGTCCCATTTCAGACCATGTGATGTTACTCTACATAATTGGTTCTTTCAAATTTCGTCTTATTCGTGTATGAACGCATAGAGTTCATAGAGAATGTCACATGGTGAGCTATATTATAGGTCCATCCAGCTAAAAAGATTCATTCAGCAAAATGGTGACTGTTTTGGTTTCTTAGTGGTTCTTCTTTGTGGATTCGGAATAATAATGAGGATCAAAATGCACCAATAGCAACAAACCAACGTGCTAAATAAAGCGACAAGTAACCAGTCGACTTCATCGCCTGATGGAGACTAACACGGTAATAGCAGTCAAAACGTCGCGATCACCATCTCTAAATGACTCCATCGTGAGACAAACGAACTAGCGTTCTCCTATGGTACTCTTGTATTGTTTTTCGGCTCTCAGACTTATCGTGAAACGCAACAAGTCTTTTTCAAAACACACTTTTGAACTGACATCCGTATTATTTGCCTGCTAAAGTTCTTATTTAGATATTTTTGGTTTTAACTATCTCTTCATAAAAATCTCTACAATTCTAAGGTTGCCATTTTCGTTATCTGTAATGGTTAAATAAGCACCGGCGTGATCGAATTTTTTGGCAATGTCGAGTTCAAACTTGGTATCACCTTTCACGGAAATACAATTGAGCCACCAGGTTATTGGTGCTACTAGATAGCTGTGTATTTCTCTTTAAATCGACGAACAGTTAGACATAAAGCACTTTTAATTCTTGAGTTCATGTGCAAAGTTTATTTTTATATGTACAGTAATACATATTCCGAGCTATTTTAGCGTCTTAACTATAACGCAATATTTTCTTTGTTTAGTGAATTTAAGCGACTGGCGCTGGATTTCTTAGATCAATGCTTTCGAACCAACGAAGAGCTTACCCAAGAGCTCCTGACCTACAACTTGGAGAAATGGGGCGGGCAGACTTGTCTGTCGCTCGCTTTCGCCATTAAACACGAGGAATTTATGGCTCATGTTAGTTGCCAGACCCTTCTTGCCGAAATATGGACGGGAGCCATGAAGACTTCACAGAACTCTTCAATTAAGGTAAGAACTTTCAAGACATAAAAAGCTAATTGATAAGTAAACTAGAAGATGACCACATGCAAAATTTAAGAGCTTCAATTCTAGCCAGAACGTTTTGGGCACTTAGTATATTTTTCTTAAAATGAGGTTGAAATGCCGTCTCCCTTTTTTCTCGGTTTAACGTTGAAAGACATTGTGAAACATGGTTTCCATACGGTCGCTACGATAGCCATGATTGATGCAAAAAACGTTGAGTGATCGTTGCGTTGACCGATTTCCATATGATTGCTACGATCGCTAGATTTAGATTTTTTAATGTAAATAGATTTTTCTTCCTTTTTCATTTTTATTTTTTATACCATTTATGTTCTCGAAGATATTAGCCTTTTTTTTAGGCTACTCTGTAATTTCGAGTTTAAATAAAGTTCATGTATGTATGTCTATCCGGCTCAGAGATCGTTGTCGCCGCGATCGCTGGAGAGTGGCTTTCATATCATCGCTACGACCTTGAAGGCTTTTTCAGCGATCGCAGCGATCGTAGCGATCGTATGCAAACCAGGTTTATTAAAACGGCATGAGAAGAGAGACAAGGCTTCTAACCAAAGGTGTAGTTCAATGCGCGAACCAACTGACCGCATCACCTCATCATCTGGTGCTTGTGTACTTTTAAATTGTATGATTTTTGCTGCAGAGTAACTATCTTTTCACCTTTCATGCCATTAGATAGTATTCGGCCTCCTGTTTCCTCCTGCAATACTCTTACTGGAATTTCATCCGGCACAACTGTCACCGGATCCAACGAAGAAACAACAGGAGCTTGGGCATGACAATTACGGCCTCAGCTCAACCCCAGATGAGAATGAAGACAATTCGGGAATAAAGCTAAGGTATGTGTGTAGTGGCCAAGGCTGTTAACTTATTTTAACTCTAAGGCTTAACATTTGAAGATAGTTAAATTCGATTGTAGTGTTGAAGACCTGACTGAGACAACATCTAACAAAATTAGTCTGTAGAAATGGTTGCACAAGTTAACACCAACACATGCTCGTATGATCTATTTGTAAACACCATGGTATTACCTTTCATGAATGACTGCGATATTGTCTGGGGTGATAGAAATAACAAGGTGTTTTTAATAAGAGCTCCTACTCGTAAATATCAAGAATCCGGCGACAGAACCGAAATTTCATAATTCCTTTTATTTTATCTAAAAGACTCCCCGGGTGAACTGTTTTCAAACATCTCTTACAAAAGTTCCACCGCTTTTTAACCCGTGAATATACGCGCATGCGTAATGAACGGGTTATTGGTAACGGCGACAGATATGCAAATGAGTCACTCACTCGCTCACTCCTTCCATCAGCTGTAAACTTAGTGGCGTAATGCTTTGTTACGAATGCGTTTTGTAACGAGAACAGCGTGAATCCAGCGATAACAATAACTAAATTGGTGTAAACGAGTATAAACAACAATAAGCTTAAAGATGTTTCGCATTTGGAGTCTTTAATGCAACGTTAAAATCGATCTAAATGTTAATTTTCAACTGAGACACGCGTTTTGATGGTTATCTACCTTCAAGTAAGTAAATGTCAACTCAGTGGTCGCGGTGGTCGAGTGGTTTAAAGCGCGGATTTACAGCCAAAAGGCCCAGGTTCGAATTTCGCTCGGGCCGTTCTTTTTCTTTCCTTTCTTCTTCGGACTGAACATTATGAAAGTGATGTACTGTTTTTTTTTATTTTGTGCGTTTGTCAAAAATCCTTACGTTTAATTAAAAAAAAATTATATTGAACCGTGACAGAGTGAAAACATAAGCTTACCGCAATATTGAGTTACGCTAGCATTTCAAATTCACGGGTTGGCTCTAAGGAGCCTTTGATTTGTTTTCGCACAAAATAAAAAAGTTCAAGATACGGCTAGACGGTCGTTGACCCCCCGGAAACACGGTAAAAAATCGTGCAACTTCAGAATGTCCGTACACAACAACGAGAAGCTTTCCCGATTTGCCATCCTTAAATCTTTCATCCTTTAATCTTCCCGAAAATGTAAAATAATGTAATGTTTCTAAGGTTAAGTCTACATATTGACCTGTCGAAAATTATTACCTTCGGGTGTTCTTGCTCAAGGTAAAATTTGGGTCAACTTCGGAGGCCTATAAAAACCCTAGTACATGTTTATCTGAATAATACTGTTAGTCAAATTGAAGCTTTATCCTTCTAGTTCACTGTCTTAAGTTGCCTTTTTTAGCCTGCTAAAAGCGGCGTGTCAACAATAAAAAATGTTCAGGTTATTTTTACATGTTTTCAACGCGGCCCACTGAACGGCTGTCACGCAAGAAAACATCGATTTAACTAAATCCACCATGTAATGTAACGGTTTTTCTTCTTGTTACCAAATTTCGGTCACAAACGCTTCAAAATACGCACAGTCAACGGCGAACTCAGAATCCTTCAAAATCGCTCAAAAATTACTTTTACGGCAAAAGGACGACAACACACAACAAATAAGGTAATTTAACGTTTATTTAGCGTTGATCAGTACATATTTTGGCGATACGTCGCCATAATATGAAATTTAGGTAAATCCCATACATTTCCTATAAAATTACAAACGGTCATTATGTTACACAAACAGATTGTATGGGCTCCCTGTGTTATCTCCAAGCCACAAAATCTGAGCCAGAACAAATTACGCGGGATAACGTGACGGAAATGGAACTGTAACGCTGCGCGGATAACATTTGATGTTAGAGACGGTTTGAGAAAAACACACCTTTCAGAGGAAAAAAATTGTGAAGGGGAGGGAGTGGAAATTCCAAATTAGCCATAACTAGGTTTTATGGTATCGCGCTCCTCACTCAGTACTCCCGCGACGGCGTGACTCGATGGATTTTTACCCCTAAGAGGTACCAATTCTATAGTTCCTTTCATATCTTTTCGGCTCAATACCCTAAATGTAGACGCGATTTTCACCGTTTTCTCCATTCTCGTCCCCATAGCCGCTTGGCCCTCTTAACCGCAGCCTGAGCACTGGTCCTGGTACTCAGGCTCCAGCGGTTAAGAGGGCCAAGCGGCTCTGGGGACGAGAATGTGAGAATGCGTTTTCTCACGTCCGGTCTCTGAGCCTCCCCGAACAGCGGCTGGTAGTGGAGTCTACCCTAAAAGGTACTACGATAAATCTTACTGTGTTAATTTTAGATTTTAGCGCTCAAAGCGGCACAAATCTACAAATGGTGACCCTTAAAAGGAGTCTCCCCTCTGGCTCCTTCTCCCTTTACTTTTTTTTTTATCTTTAAACAACCACAGTCTCCGAATTCTTGACGGTGTAGCAAGTTTCCCCGTTTTTTTCGCGTCTTGTAGCAAAATCTAGGCGCAACAGTCCAATGGATGACGACATTCGTGCCTCTAAAGAAGGTACCAATTTTGAAACCGCTCGCCAAGATATCCTCTTAAACATTTAACCCGGAACATCCCATTATTCACGACCAGTACAACATCAGCGCCATGGCGAGGAAAGTCCTCAAAGTGCCCTACCTTAGTGTACTCAAGAAAATGGTCTCAAGTTGCTCTTGTAGTGGGGTGTCTGCCTAGTGACTGTGTTTGTTCAAAGGAAGAAGAAAAAGAAAGGGAAACGGAGCCAGGGGGAGGACTCCCATATAAAAATGATGGGGGTGCTCGTCGTACCATTTAGGGGTCACCATTTGTAGATTGGTACCGATTAGAGCGCTAAAAGCACCGAAAAATACGACAGGAGCGATTAGAATTGGTATCTCTTGTATAACGTTTTTACATTTGTAATTGTTTATAGTGCTAGCCCCTGAAGAAGCTTTGTTTTGCAAAGCGAAATATTGGGCACTATTGTATTCCACTTTTATTTTATTTTATTTCATTTGCTTCTGCTTCTGTTTTTTCTACCGTAAGGTCAGTTTGCCACTTCTTTTGTTTCACTTCAAGTATTAATACTGATCTAGGTCTGGAAACCCAGATCCGGCCATTGCGGTTTGTTGTGTAAGTTACTGTAGGTATTTCTATATTGACTAAGGAAGGTGTTTTTAATCACTTACGAAGAAAAAGGTAATGTTATACAAGGGAGTAATAATAGCTTATATTGTATTCGTCTTTCCGTGGCATTCCTGCGTCAAGTAATATCAACACAAAGGAAACAGAGAACACAGGAACACATGGAACATTGGGAGCACAGGAGATTCTTAAGCCTCTGTCGCGGGGAAAGAAGATTTTGGAGTTCTACAAGGCTCCTGCAACAAAATTTTGGGCAAACGCGGTGAGGGGTAGCACATGTCGGAAACATCTATTAGTTATATTAGTTCTGGATTTCGTCTTCGTTTATTTTTGTCTCCTAATTCATTGCTACAGGCATAACCTATTAGCCATGAAAAATAACTTGTCCCAGACACACAGCGCAACTAAAGGTGGTCAGACACGAGGGGTCATGCTGCGACATGTCCCTGCTGCATGTCCCCTCGTGTCTGACCACCTTAATTCCACTTCACGATATCATTATGACTTCTGCAATACTGCTCGAAACAAGACGCAAGTTAACATATATTTTGCGCAATGTTTGCCGTTTTTCTAGGTCTTTTTAAAGTCTATAGCTATGTACCTATTTCTTGCCAGTTATTTATTTGAAACGGTCTTTATTAATTAGTAACCTGCATTTTTTTATCTTGTCTAAATATATAATTTATCTTTGTAAATTTAATGCGTAGTGTCAACAATCTCGTTGCCGTGCGTATTTATAATGTATTGTTCAAGTTTTGAGACTGAAATTTGGGTTTTTCGTATTTACTTGCAGTTTGACTTCATGGCTTTCCTGGTCCTATTCAGCTATGTTATTCTTGTTCATCAGGACAAAATTCCTTCCATCTACGAGATCGTGGTCATCATCTTCGTCTGCACTCTGTGCACTGAAGAAATCAGACAGGTAACGCAAGGTTTAATTACTACTCATTCAGATGTTGTAGTAAGATAGCTGGATGACTTGCTTTTTGGTTACCTTGCTGGTTGCCTTTCTGGATAATTGGTTGGTTGGTTACTTAGTTCGTTGGTTGGTTGACTGGTTGGTTTGTTCTTTTGTTGGCTGGTTGGTTGGTTGGCAGGTTGCCTAGCTAGTTGGTTGGCTAGCTGGTTGGCTGGTTGTCAGTTTGCCTTGCTGGTTGGCTGGCTAGCTAGTTGGTTAGTTGGTTGGTTGGTTCGTTAGTTGGCTGGTTGGTTGACTGATTGGCTAATCGATTGGTTGGTTGGTTGGCTGGTTGTATTGCTGTGTGACTTGCTTGTTGGGTGCTTCGCTGGTTGCCTTCCTGGCTGTTTGGTTGGTTGGCTGGTTAGTTGGTTGGTTGGTTGACTGGTTGGTTGGTTCGTTAGTTGTCTGGTTGGTTGGCTGGTTGGCAGATTGCCTTGCTGGTTGATCAGTTTGTTGGTTGGTTGGCTGGTTGGCTGGTTAGTTGGTTGTTTGGTTGGTTGGTTGCCTGGTTGGTTGACTGACTGGTTGGTTGGCTGGATGGTTGTTTGGCTAGTTGGTTGGCTGATTGGTTAGTTGGTTGGTTGGTTGGTTGTCTGGTTAGTTGGTTGTTTGGTTGGTTGGTTGCCTTGTTGGTTGACTGACTGGTTGGTTTGCCGGTTGGTTGGTTGCCTGGTTGGTTGACTGACTGGTTGGTTTGCTGGTTTGCTGCTTGTTCGTTAGGCTAGTTGGTTGGCTGGTTTTCTGGTTGGCTGGTTGGTTGGTTGGTTTATTGGCTGGTTTATTGGTTGGCTGACTGGTTGGTTGGTTGGTTTGTTGTTTGGCTGGTTGGTTGGTTGGTTGTTCTATTAGCTGATTTGTTGATTGGCTGTTTGGCTGTTTGGTTGGTTGGTTGCCTGGTTGGTTGGCTGACTGGTTGGTTTGTTGGTTGGCTGGTTGGTTGGTTGGTTTATTCGCTGGTTAGTTGGTCATGCAAAATGACATTTCATGCAAAACATTGTGGCAATTTGTGATTAATTACCTGATCTAATTTTTTCCGTTTAGTGGTACCTTTATTTCAATTACACTAAAGACCTGCCTTTTTTTCTTGTGGCAGATACTTCACTCTGAGCCACCAATGCTGAGAAACAAATTCAAAAAATGGGCATCAAATAAGTGGAATCTTCTAGATGGCGTCGCAGTGGTGTTGTTTTTCGTTGGTCTTGGACTGAGACTTCACCCAAAAACGCGTAGTGCAGGTCACGTGGTTTACTGCTTCGATGTCGCGCTGTGGATTATGCGTCTGTTGGACTTTTTTTCGGTCAATGAGCATATGGGAGCTTATGTGGTGATGATTGGAAGGATGGTAATGGGATAACATTATTATTGTAGGGGTGTATCAATTATTCATTAGACAAATCGGTTTAAATTATAACTAGTAGTAATCATAGATTATAGTGCGTCTCCTTATCCCGTGGCACCTCGTCTTGACCTAGTACCTCAGTTTCATGAATTAATTCAGCCACTGTTTTAAAGGGCTATGTCGCGATATATGTCACGCAGGCAAAAACGTCGGGCCGACATCAAACAAATTCACGCTATCGCCGTGGGATCGGGCAAAATCCTGCCGTGCTGTGTAATCCGAAAGGTCTCAGATTTTTCCAACATATAAATAGTATATTTGTCTTGATTTCATTTCGGTTATTTCTCCGATTCTGAAATCATACACCTCAGTACATGTACTAATACCGGAACCGGAAATGAGAAATTTCTGAGAAAGCCTGAAAAAGTGCTCCCGTGATAAACTTCTTGGACACCGCGTTAATGGAGCATGAAATCGACGATTAAGTCACGCAACATTCAACGTGAATTTCGCAGGATTTTTCGGATAAAATTACAACTACCAGTTGCAAGTAAGACACAAGACTGTTGGATATAATTCCTTTATTAGCTAGACAAATTTTAGTCACAAAACTGCGAAATCTTTAGTCGCAAATGCGCCCGATACAGGCGCAATTTCGAGCACTGTAAAGTTAATCTGCGTTCGCCTGGCGCGGCCGGTCAGTGAATTATTGCTACAAGCGCACCGTACCGTAGAACATCGCGAAGAACGACGTCGGTATTTAGGTGAAAGCTTCCCAAATCAGGCAGAGAACCACAGCAAAATCAAGATAGAACATTCAAAACATACCCGGCAGAACGGTAGCGAGGAAAATCCGATAACTTCTTGCTTGATTCCAAAGAGACCCAACAACTTACTTGGTCCAGAGAAGAACCTTCGTCCATTTTTTCCACTGCGTACTTTTAGTAGGCATTGGAATATTGAGCCGTACGATTTCAAAATCGGGAAAATATCCGAAACTAAATCAAGACAAATAGATTATTCACATGTGACATTTCGGAACCCCATCTCAGCCAGGATGATGCCAGATTTCCAAGCGCTGGGAATGCTGGATACTATTGTGACGTTTCAAGATTGCGCAGATTTCGTACCGACACTTTTCTCGATTCGTTCCGCCTAGATGACGCGCTAAGCATGCTGGATACTATTGTGACGTTTCAAGATGGCGTAGATTTGGTACCGACACTTTTCTCGATTCGCTCTGCCTAGCCGACAAGATTAGGAAGCGTCTCCTTCGTCGACGCAATTAAACATGCTGCTTTTGTTTCGGCAAATATCAGACAAATTTACTTTTCTTGTTTGCTAAATTTGTCCAGTGATTTTGTTGTTGTTTTTTTTAGTAAGGGGTTTCATTTGGTTTGTCAATTGACAAAGTCGACTCCGTGTCTGCATTTTGGGCCGAATATATGTTGTCAAAAGACCAAACTGGCAACGAAGTGAACCAAATTTGCCCGATTAGGTGAAGTTAAGGTTACCGTGTACCTTCAGATTTTTTTTGGCGTCAAAATAAAGTTTACAGAATGAACTTTCATCCAAAAAAAATTATCGAAAAATAGTGAAAATTGACGGAGAAATGACGGTATAACTTTTGTGGGCGGAGTTTGTTTATGAAGCGATGTTTTTTTAAGCGCTGTTTTCTCAAAGTTAATTTTTCGCTTGTTGGGGACACTTTAAAGAGCTACAACTCAAAGGGAATTTGTTTGATTTTCCTCAAATTTGGACAGAAGCAGAATTCCGAAAACTTTTTCGTCAAGAGCCAGTTCCGTGCGATCATTCCAATTTTTTTCTCCCTTTTTCATTGCAATTGAATATGAGAAATCGCCGACACGTTTTTTTTTAGCGCTTCGTGTCCGGAAATCCGAGAACAAATCAAATTAGCAAAATACAATAATCGCTTTGAGTTATAGCGTTTTAAAATTGATTCGACAATTCATTTCATTACCAAATGGTTTCCATATTTAGATAGCCAGCTCTATAAGCTTTAATTTGATATCTGGGTTTAGGTATATTAAGTGTAATCTTAAGACGCTAGAGCTGTTATACTGGAGACATCCCTCGAAGGTACACTGTAACCTTAAATCTCTCTGGTTTTGTTGACTTTATTAACGCGTTTCTTATACCGCCCTCCTTATCAAGAATACTGTATTGACTAATTATATCTAAACTTGCCTGATTAGTTTTACATTTGACGGTTTTTCCGTGGTTATGTCAGAACGTTCACATTTACAGAAAATATCACGAAATCTAAATTTGGTTAGTTATTTTTGGATAACGTGTTGGTATGATAGTGATTACATAAGTAAAGTGATGTGTTTTTTTAAATAGAAGTTCCGACGAATTATATTGTAATTAAAATGCTATTAATGTAACTGAAGATTTTTTAACCGAGTTTAAATAAAGATCTTCTACTACTACTACTACTACTACTACTACTACTACTACTACTACTACTACTACTACTACTACTACTACTACTACTACTACTACTACTACTTCTACTACCACTACTTCTACTACTACTACTACTACTACTACTACTACTACTACTACTACTACTACTACTACTACTACTACTACTACTACTACTACTACTACTACTACTACTACGCGTTTTTCTGTTTATAGGTGTATATAAACAATTCTGTTCATGATATCGTAGCAATTAATTAGGATATTAGAATAGTATTACGGGTATAATGAGAGTACGTTGGGAAATACATAGTTTCGTGATCGGAATTAGTGCAAGAACCATTAAAGACGAGCTAAGACGCAACGATACAACAAGTCCTACCCAGAACGTATATCTAAGGCAAACTGGCGATATCCACCTCTGTGAATTACAACAAACGGTAATCTTTTTGCTTCCTTAGGCTTTGGATTTGACGTATTTTCTTCTAATCATGGTGGTTTTCTTCCTGGCTTATGGAGTAGCTCAGCAAGCTATCCTGTACCCACAAGAGCTTCCATCCTGGTCTATAATATCTCGGATCTTTTTCAGGCCCTATTTCCAGGCTCATGGGGAGCTTTTTATGGATGCCCCAGACATCAGTAAGAATTTCGTTGTTACTCACAAAGGAGAATTACGAAAAACTCGTAAACTGAAAATAAAGGGGTTAGTTTCTTTAAA
>JAJGOT010000389.1:685000-697500 GCA_022457155.1 Cladopsammia gracilis
AGACTACTTCCTACAATGGTAACCTATTCAGTATAGTATATTGGCCTTTTTTACTTATAGTATACATTATGTACAGTCAACTCTCTCTACGACAGGCACTGTCGGGACTAAGCGGCTGTCTGTTTTTAATTAAAGCGAAATGACTGACTGACACCATCTTTAGATGATAATAACACAATCTTTAGGTGTCCGTGTTACAGCTGTGTCTGTTCAGAGTGAGTTTACTGGATTTGAAAATTAATAACTGGAAATTTTCTTTGATTGAATTATGGGTTGGCTACATATTTCTGCTGAATGACTTAAAAATAACCTGGAGAATGTTAAGTTTCAAAAAATATAATCTTGACTCATGATCTTTTTCAGTTTGTTCATTGCCTGGTGTTCATTAAGGTCATTAAGGCAAAACTGAAGTAGCATTTTGTACCTCTAGTTAGCTGTGTCCTCTTTCATGATCTTTCAGTTTGGTAATCAGCTCACCATTTTGTGACAACTGAAACTACAACATTGGGATCGATCAGTCGAGGCATTGCCACTAAAACTTTGGGATTTTTCAAAGGGTTTTGTGCGATCACTGACTGGCGTTGCAATATCATCATTATTACAGCTGTCACTGTTTAACTTATAAACTGAAAAAAATCTAAGTTGCAAAAATACTCATCTCATCTGAATTTAAATTGCCGAAAGTTTTTTCTTCAAAGATTTGACTGAAAGTGGCATTACAATCTCCTGCTTCAAATGAACTGCAACGTTCTCTAAGGTACAACCAAACAGGCTCTCGAATCCCTGGCAAAATTTTACTTTTCTCACTGAACTGTGAATAATCTGACAGGGATTTGAAAAGCAACTCTGTAAATTCACTTCTCGTGGATAGTTTGGACAAAAATGGAAGAAACAAATATTTCGACACCTCCAAGAAACAGTCAACGGCACATGGATAAATTCCAGGTTTCACAAAAACAGGAAATGGCCTCTAGCTATGCGATCACACCTATTCGATTCGATGATCTGAGCGTGATCGCTAGTGACTCGATCTAAAACTGATATAAGTTCTTAAATTTGGGTACCGTAAGATATGGGCAAATCGGATCCGAAGCAATTAAAATAACCACTTGAACTGAAGCGTTCTGCGTAGATTACCTTAGACTACTGTTATAAGGGGATTTAGTCGCATACTAAATGCCGCAAGATTAAGCTTATCTTACCTTTCGTTTCAATCAGGAGGTTTCGTAGTTTCGAGCAGTGGATTCTCCAACGCCGAGCTACGCGGAACGAGAGAGAAACCACTGCGAGCATCTGGATTGAGTCTTTCAATCCGGTATGGATATTTTCAGGCTAAATTATGCCGAAACCTTTCAGATCAAGATTATCTAACCTTTCTTCACTTGATCGATCTCCCGATTCGACCACTTCACCACGTTCACTGCTTCAATCGAAATCAAACCCTGAAATAAATTTCAGGTAAAACTTGTTTCATGTAAAACTTGTTTCATGCTGTGTTACGTCATTGTTACCCAACACCAGTTGCGGGCAAAACGGCGATGTACGTCATCATTACCCGATACTATGCGCGGGCAAAACTCTTTTCTACGTAATCATTTCCCGATACTGGGTGCAGGCTCATTTTAGGCAAATCGAGATTTTTTCTGGTACTATCCATATACTTCTCACTATTTCTGTAAGTACTACTCTTTTACGCGGGGACTCCAATTCTGCCTCCTCGGGTTTTTGGCCTCTGGGCCAAAAAAGTTAAAAGTTATGAAGGTTGAATGTCAGCGCGCTCCCCAGGCTAAATAGGGTTAAGCTAAATTCATATTTCGTCTCTATCCATTCCATTCCACTCCATTCTATGTTAATGATTTTCTATTCAGCTAGTTCAGTGATGTCCCCACCACCATCACATCCCCGCTCACGCGGCAGTTGACGATTTTAAAATAAATTTAAACCAAAAGCAATCATGACTTGCTCACACACATTTTCCCATACTTGCCATTCGATACCTGTAATTGCTCCAAGTTCTGATTGCTTCATTGGATTGACTGTGTGTGTTCTGATTGGCCAAAGTAATTACTATGGTTTTGGTTTTATGACACTCTATTGAAAACTAATCTTTGACAATGCTACATGTAATTACGACTACGGTATCTTGGTATATTTTGTGCTCTATTCTATAATACAGTAGTCTCTGCTGTTTTTGGGTAAGATTATATTTTTTACTGCAACTGTACCACCATTAAGTTGTTATTTTTTGTACTGCATCACTATTCAGCAAAAGTAAACTGAATCATTCAAGGGAATAGTGAATTGGGTTAGCAATTATTTAATACCCAGTACAGTGTATATGGAAAAAAATACAGCAGTATCTAAGGGGAACAAGTTAATTTGGAAGATAGCCCTCAAAACTTTCAAAATAAACAGAACAGTAATTTCCGAAGCCATTTTCCTTTTGAGTGGTTTCAGAAATTTCCAAAACCATTAATTGGCTTCAGCAATTTCCGAAACCAATCGTTATGAAATGCCTTCTGTCAGAAATATATGTTTGGTAGCCTGATTTTGGCCGAAGTCAGTGGCGTAATATTTGGTTTAAAACTGGAATTCTTGCCAATTTTTTCAATTCGTCTTGAAAATGCTAAGAAAGTGATAAAATTAGCCGATCAAAATTAGGCTACTTTTGACCTTTGAGAGCTTAATTTCAGCGAACAATTTAAAATTCAGCAGAAAAGGGATTAAGGACTGTAATTTTCACTGAATTTGTCGCCAAGGTCGGATGAAAAGAGGCTATAAGAAGCCATTTCAGCCGAATTGTGAACTTTGGAATATCCCCCAACGGTTTGGAACGTGTTTTAAGTAAAAATGCCCTCTTTGTCAGCCAATCAGCATTCAGTAATTTTGCCCTCTATCATATTATAAGTTATGAAATTCACTGCATGAAACAAAATTATGCAGTCAACCAGCCAATAAAATAGATTCATTTGTGCCTATTTATTATCCACGGTTTTGAAAATGGCCATTGGACCTCATAGTTTGGGAACTCACTGAACAATCTGGTACGAAATTTTCTAATTGTATATTTATTTTTGAATGTCATAGAATGGAGTCAGTTTCCTGCCAACTCCAAGATATGTATAAGGAGTCTACAAGTCAGTCCAAGTCTGTTAACACCCGCTTAAAGAAAGTGGTAGAAGATCTCACGAAAATACTGGGTGACCAAAACAAACCGAGGTCGAGACCTGCATCTTTAGCAGAGATCGAAGTGCCAGGTAAAATAATGTACAGTATTGGATTCTGTCCAATGGCTGTATAATACGTAGCAAGTGATTGTTAATCGTTATCTGTGCGTGACACGGGTTCCCCTGAGGCCCACGAGATGTTAACATTTCTCAACAGATCTTAGCCTAGTCGCTTTAGTATTTTGTCGCTTTAGTATTTTATTGTTTCTATTACTATTTAGTATTTTATTGTTTCTACTATGCCCCCTAAAGGGAAAATCGCCAAGAAAGTGAACAAGCAATCCATCCCTGAGAGTATTTGGCTCACCAAATTTTGTCAAACAAATGACATTCCTGAAGATGTAATGGATGTCCTGGCTCAGAACCAGATCCTATCGAAGTCGTTGTTGGCCGCCATAACGGAGCAGGATTTGGCTGACATGGGCTTTGTTGTAGGCCACAAAATCCTCCTTCGTCGCGTGATTTCCCGCCTTCGACAAGAAGGCGAGGATCCCCAAGAGGACAAAGTCGCTGTTATTCCAAACGAAAATGACCTGCTCCCGGGAATGAATTTGAAGGAGGAACATTCGAAACTTGAAGCGGAGTTCTCCACCCCTGTTCCGACTCAGGATTTCCAGACGACCAACGCTGCTACTACCCCAGCTGCTACTACTTTCCCGGCAACCCCCGATGCAAACGCTTCTTCGGAAGGTAAGCTTTTGTTACCTTCTGACTATGTTTATGGCCCTGACGGTAAACAGCTAGAACCCTTGCAGCTGTCCTACGCGCAATTCATGCTCGCGAACGTTAAAATCCTCGAGTCTCTTTTCACAAAGAGGCCTCGCGAGGCCGCTGAAAATCTCACCTATTTGAAGTTTTTGGCAATCAAAGGGACACGTTTTCAAACTAAGGACATCCTTGCCTTCGACCAGGACTACCGTGCCACAAAGGGAAGGGATAATGATAAAATAATAAATTGGTTACATTATATTTTTAGAATGTCAACTCGCACTTTAGATACTGTTGTGGCTAAAATGTGCTTGGTATAACTTCTATTTTCCTTTTCTTTCCTTTGTTCCAAGTTGAGGAATTTTATGGTAATCATAAATATAAAACAAAGGAAGGTAAACGCTTTTTTTCGTTTGTCTCACGATGGAGTCACTTTAAGATGTTGATCGCGACGTTTCGACTGCTATTACTGCTAGTCTTCATCAGGCGATGAGGTCGATTGGTTACGTGTCGCTTATGTAGCACGTTGGCTTGTTGCTATTGGTGCATTTCGATCCTCATTATTATCCCGAAAAGATGTTGTTCCCTCTCCGGTCCGATTTGATATCGGTCGGCTGTTATGCTTCTTGACTGTAGGCATCCACGCTTCGGGAATTTCAATTCCACTATCTCTGTTGATGTTATTAGGATGAAGTCATATGTGGATGGTCTCTTTAACTCTACGGGTGTACCAGTGTGGGTCACGGTCAATAAACTTAACCTCGTCCCAGATAGGAAAATGCCCGGTCTTGTTAGCGTGTTCTGAAACCGCGGAGGTTTGAGTACGAGCAAGCCGTATGTCTCTATCGTGTTCTTTTATCCTTTCATGCATAGACCTCCCTGTTTCTCCGATATACACTTTGCCGCATTCGCAAGGAATCTTGTAGACAACACCGTCCTGTTTATTAGAGTCGAGGACGTCCTTAGGTCGTACTAAGTGTGACCTGAGAGTTGTGTCAGATTTGAAAACAGTGCGTACGCCTACGCGGCGAAGAACCTCTGATACACCTTTGATATGCGTGGCAATCGCGATCAACATCTTAAAGTGACTCCATCGTGAGACAAACGAAAAAAAAGCGTTTACCTATCTTACACACCACGATGAACAACAACCACATTTTTAAAACAAAGGAACTTAAAAAATGCTTAAATTTTCATTGAACCTGAAAAAGAAGACATAAAGCGAATTATTAAAGGGAGAACGAACCACAGCCGTTTTCAGTTTATCGATTTTTCAGAGACACGAGGATTGAACGAACTCGAGACATTTACCCTAAATTTTTCAAGTTCCAATCCATTTCCATCCTGACCATCAGGCGACCGTTTCTCAAAAGTCCCGAAAACGTTTCGGACCCGAAAAGCTGTGTTACGTGAGAATGTTTACCAATAAAGATTCGGGTTTTGTTGATTTTGAAAGCTAAGCAATAAAATGTTGCATTTACTATACAACTTTAGCTGATTTGTGGGTTAAAAACGTCAACGCCTTTCGTTAGAAACTACATTTAAAAAATAGCTTTCGGGCCCGAAAAGTCTTCGGGAGTTTCGAGAAACGCACGCCAGCTCATTAAAACACATAATAGTTTTATTGTACTAATTTAGTAATTTTTAACAAAACTTTAGTTTCCTTTCATAAAAGTATGTCTTTTGGCTTTTCAAAGTGACACTAAAATCTGATGACGCATTGCATTTTTTTGTCAACTTATTTTTTTTCCGTTTTCAATACAAGTGAGTCCTACTTACAAGGAAATCGAACTCGATAATGGCTTCACATGGGTTCAGACCTGGAATAATAGCGAAATGTCTATCAGCGGAAAATGTTCCCAAGATTGCATGTTATACAGATTACATGTTATACAGATTGTGCGCCAGAATGAATATTTTATACGGACCGCGTCACGCGAAAAGGGCCCGGACGACATGACACATGATTTCGAGTAATTTGCATTTGAAATCAACTGCTCAAAATGGCGGAAGCCTTGCGGTATGTGCATTCAAGACACGATTTTTACGGTTTTAATTGTTATTTCCGGACTTTTTTCTCTTCCATTATATTATTTATGGATTGAAGTGGGCAAAAAAGCAGAAAACTCAAAATCGAGAAAATATGTCGCCCGGGCCCTTTTCGCATAACACGGCCCAATTACGGTATAAAGAATGTAGTATTAATAGAGATGTTAATGTTGTGATAACAATTGAAAAAAATTCGAATGACAATACGTTTTTAATTCCCCAGTATCCCCTTCGAGGATGTACAATTCAGGTGTCGCCGCTAATTCTCTGACGTCAGTACCGAAGACCGAGCAAAGTTCTTCCGCAAGTCGCCCAAGTTCAGGATCTCACACAACCCGCCTCTGAGTGTAGGAGGGACACTCCATTCCATGGTTGCCCACAAATATCTCTTATAAGTTTTGAGGGAGATATGTATTTGGTGTGTTTTAACTAGAATTGCTGGTCAACATTATTTTGAGGGCTTTTTGAATGCAAAGATTATGTAAAATTTTTAGGAGTACTGATTGACAAAAATTTAACCTGGAGGCCTCATATTGATCATATCGCTTCGAAGATCAGTAAAACAGTAGGCATAATTGCCAGGCTGAGACACCATGTACCTCTAAATACCCTTCTTCAAATCTACCGTTCGCTGATATTTCCCTACACGCTCTACGGTCTCCCTGTTTGGGGCCAGGCATCTCAGTGTGATTTAAAAAAGATTCTCAATCTGCAAAAGCGTGCACTCCGCCTAATTTTCTTTGCCAGCAAAAGATCTCATGCCATCCCTCAATTTGTTGCTTCCAACATCTTACCTGTTAATATGCTCTACTTTGAAACGGTCTCAACCACAATGCATGATGTTTCTACTCATTCTACACCTAAAAATATTCGTGAACTCTTCATACATTCATCTGACATTCATGCTTACAACACGCGTTTCTCGTCTGCAGATAATCTTTTTGTACAGAAATCCAGATTGCATATAAAATTTAAGTCTTTTCCTGCTTTTGGTACGAGATTATGGAATTGTCTACACCCCGATTGGCGTAAGCTCACGAAAAGAGCATTTAAAAGAAAAATTCATAAGTTGCTTCTAACTGTACTTGAAATTGAGGACTATTATGTTGATGCCCATTCTCTAATACTGATTTTAAACACAAGTAATTATTATACACTATAGCTTTCAAACCTACATTTAGCCGTTTATCTGCTTTACACCTCTTAATTTGCTTTACTTTTTTACCTTTGTGCTTGATTAATTATTAATGTGTATGTTTATTTATTTAGTAGCTGTTTTTAAATCACTTTATGTTTGGTAAATATGACTGTAATTAGTACAACCCGCCTAGATTAGCTATGCTATAAGCGGGTTTGTAGATATTTAAATTTTATTTCTTTAAATTTAGATCAATTAATTAATGTAACAGTGTTGAAAACCAATAAACCAAACCAAACCAGGGCGGATCCAGGAGGGAATGGCTATGAACTAACGATTCATTTGTATAACAGAACATGCTTGTCTTTTTGTGATATAATGCAACCTCTCTTTTTTGTCCCCTAGAATATAGAAAAACACAAAAGCAATCTTCAGATGCAGTGAAATTTCATTAGCAAATATGATCAGCTGGATTTTTTTGGAAAATCGAAAATAAGGAAATTTGGTTTCATACTAATACAGAACAAAGATTGCTGTATAAACTACAAACACTGACCTTTTCTGCTTCAACATTCTCTGGTGTTTGAGACGACAAAGTTGAAATTGGCACGAACAGCACAATTACAAAGTAATGAAACCTTGTTGGATGAAACTATCCCACCTCCGTAATAAAACTTTAGCCTGAAAGTTCACAATCCTTTGTAATCAATCGTGCAATTTCCTGGGAGTTTCATGCCTTTGAAAATGCACCACCTTTGCAAAGAGCCAGAAGGAAAATGTGTTCAAACTCTTTCATGTCAGTCATGTGTGCCACAGGGAATGTAATTCGCCTACTACATGATCCAACTTGAGGAAAGCAGATAGTGTGCTTGGGCTTTCTCTCCGTGCAATCGTGGTCGAAATGTGCTGTTATAGTCAGTTGTTCTCCATTTACAGGGCGATGTTTTTGTCCTGTGAACCAGCCAAGTACTCCGGCTGGACTCACGTCCACAGCCTGAGACTTCTCAGCTAGTGCTTCTGTGTAGCCCGTGATGTTCTTATCTTCTACAGTTGATAAATGAAATCTTGAAAATTGTCCATGGCTGCCTCCTCGAGCTTCCGTCTTGACGTTCCTTCTGCTGAATAATATGGTGAAACCAGTGAAAACACATAATCTCAATCCACAGGACCACTTGTATTTGGCACAAATAGGTCCTTGCAGAGCGCAGCATTATCCTTAACGAGTGCATGCACATTAAACAGTTTGAGACCCTCACAGAATTCGCTCAAGTAAAGTAAGCGCATGTTTATTATGCTCACTTGAATGGTTCCAATAATGTCATCTTGATTGGTTTTGTCTAATGGGCCAGTGTATCCATGGTCTAAAATTAAGTCCCTTAGGAGAGGGTCTAAAATAGGGTTTCCCGATCCCGCTTCTCGCCACTACTTTTTCTTTCATCCAGCCATCCCGCTTGCTTCGAACATGTCATCCCAATCCCGCTTCCAAAATACTTTATTGCATGACAAGTCTCAGTTTTTTACCTTTAAAGTTTTTTTTTAGAAATCCAAGATTGCGACCAAAAGAAGAAAATGAGGGGCAAACTTAAAATTCGATTTACAAAGTGAAAGTTGCCGTTCTATCCTTGCTATCATACATTTTTATGATGCTAAATAGTCAAAGATTAAGATTATACAAGTTTTGTTTGTTCCCCTTAAGTGAGCCACACCGTATGGGGGTTGGCAACCCCCCCCCCCCCCCCCCCAGCTGACGGACTACAAGAGCAACGGGAATTCAGCGATAACAATAACAAATTTGTTGTAAACGAATATAAACAACAATAAGCTAAAAGTTGTTTCGCATTTGGAGTCTTTAATGCAACATTAAAATCGCAGTTAAAGGATTTTTCAACTGAGACACGCGTTTTGATCTGTATCTACCTTAAAATAATAAAATTTAACAATTACAATGACGTAGCCCGATATAGCTCAGTTCTGTAAGGCCCAGTTCAAACGTGGAACTTCACATGTGCCGAACCTAATGCAAATGAGCAAAATCTATTGTTCTTGCTAATTTGCATTAGGTTCGGCACATGTGAAGTTCGACGTTTGAACTGGGCCTAATAAAAAAAAAGGATCAGTCGTGTAACCGTTTTTTGTCCATCCGGAAAGATGCTGGTTCGAATCCTAGTTGCGATGCCTTTCTTTTTCTCTTTTTACTCATGCGCGTAGCGGCATGAGGTAAGGTTTCGGCTCCGTTTTTCTTGTTATTTTTATTATTATTATTATTATTATTTTTATTTTTTGTGTCACGATTTTGCATGCAAATTTATGCACGCATATTTTAAATTGTACACTTCCGGTTCATAGCTTTTCCACTACACTTCCTGTTTAGTGACTTCCGGCTACTCTCACTTCCGGTAAAAGAGCGTTACTCAAGTGTCACGACAGCGTCTCCTACAACCCTACTTACATTAGCAATGTTCATGTTTGGTATATATAAGTCTTAGAAGAATCATTCCCTTCATTGTGGTACAGCCTACTTACGCATGCGCATGAGTATAGGCTGCTAGGAGCCTCTTGTTTGTTTCCTTTTCGGACTGGACGTTATGAAAGTAACGTTGTTTTTTTTTTTGCGTTCGTCAAAAATCCTTACATTTAATTTTAAAAACATTATCGAACCGTGTCAGCTTACCGCAATATCTTATTCACGGGTTGGCTCTTAGGAGCCTTTGATTCGAATACGGAGTGAGTTATTCGAATACAGAGTGAGATGTTCGAATTCGGAATGAGGTTTTCAAATTGGGAGTGAATTTTTAGAATTCGGAGAGGGTTTTTAAAATTTGGAATGAGGTTTTCAAATTGGAAGTGAGTTTTTTGAATTGGGAGTGAGTTTTTAGAATTTGGAGTGGTGAGGTTTTCGAATTGGGAGTGAGTTTTTAGAATTCGGAGTGAGGTTTTCGAATTGGAAGTGAGTTTTTAGAATTCGGAGTGATGTTTAAGAATTGGGAGTGTCGTTTGGAATTCGGAGTGCACTTGTGGGCCACCGTAGAAAGAAGGTTAATGAAGGTGAATGAATGCAAATGAAAGTAAATGAAGGCGTACCGAGGTGTTTGAATGCAAATGAGAGCCAGTGGTGCGCAATATAGGCTAATGTAGGCCAATGCAATTAAGCTATATATTTTTAAAATTTAATACTCTCTTATAGATCGGGGAATCGTTGTTCACTTATACATGAGATCTTTGCCAAGCACAATGTGCAACTGACTGTCGCTGAATAATTCAGCTGAATTCAAGTTTGAGGCCCCGTCCACACTAATGCGTTTTCGTTTGAAAACGCATACTTTTTTATCCGTTTTTACCGATTGTCCACACTAAAACGATCAAAAACGGAGATGTTTATCTATGAAAACGGAGGTTTTCGAAAACTCTTTTCAGAGTGGAGACTTTTGAAAACGCAGGTCTATCGTTTTAGTGTGGACGGCAAAAACGGAGCTTTCCAAAAACGCTTACGTGGCAACTAGTAACGCGTAGTATCGCTGACGCTATTGGAACATGCGTATTGAACAGAAAAACGTCCGAGCAGAGCCTGGTGATGAAAACGCATCTTCGGATCATCGTTTTTCAGCGCCTAGTGTGGACGCAGATCTTTTTATCCGTTTTCGTGGAACCAAAAAGGGAGGCTTTCAAAAACGCATTAGTGTGGACGAGGCCTGAGTCATGGTCAGTGAAGTAATGGACACACATGTGTTAATTATCTGAATGTAGAGTTGGTATCCGACAGTTTGATTTTTCAGTTTAAAATTCGAGAATCGTTTGTAATCGAATGCCATGAAACAATCGGGGCACTCCTCGGCCTCCGTCAGTCAAAGTTACTCTGAGCAGCCGGATGGAACTCAAGTAAAACCAAAACTGTTATCTCAGGTTAGTTCATTAACTGTTGAACAAGCAAAACCATGAAATTAGTTTTTTTTCAGTAACCTGTTGTGTACCCTGGGTGCCAGAGGTTTTTTTTTAGTGAACACCGGCGAGTTTGAGCGGCGAAGTCGCGACAACGAGGCGCAAAGTGCCGAGAAAAGAGCTTCTTCTAACCGTTTATGCGGTTAATTTCACTTATGATATTTAGGGCCTGTTTATATGGTCTCGGGTACCCGAGACAACCCTTCCTCCACAGACAACTTTGCCGAGTGTTTTTATGAGAAATGTTGTCCCTGCTGACCAAGTCGAAGCATATGATGCTCGATTTAGGGTGTCAGCTCCATTGTACATTGTACACCTCCATTGTATTAGGTGAAATTATGTATTCTAATATATTCTATGGTATTGTATTCTATTGTATTGTCGTTCTTTTTGTGTTCTAATATTCTATTGCTTAACTAAAGAATAAGTGTTAATCGCGCATGGTATAAGTCAAAGTTGCCCCTACTTAGTTATTCACAACGCTGCGTAAATATTCAAATCTAAAGTTCCCCTTTGTATTTTTGCTTTACAGCCATGCTTCGTAAAGCGTGACCAGTATTTTTGAAAATTTGAATGGAGTTTTCAAATATACGGATCGGTTTTGTAAATTCATTCCGAGATTCGGAATTCCCGTGAGAATTTTACCGCATTTTACCGCAACAAAGAGCAACAAAATATCATTTTATTTGAAATCTACGTCTATATTTATACTTGGCAAGGGTTGCCATACATATACATATACATATCCGAACAATATTAGGTTTTTTATTCGTAAAGTGAAGGGCATGTACTAAAACCCGAAACAACGAAACGAAACCACCAAAACGAAACGACCGAAACGAGCGAAACCACCGAAAGCAGCGAAACGACAAATTCTGCAATTAGGATCGCGTGACTTTACCCAGTCGTTACTGCGCCTTTCTATAACATGCGGAATTTGAGATTCAATTGCGTTATTCCCTGCCGTCAATCATAATTAATACGAAAGCTAACGGACCATGTAAAAAAAGAAACAAACAAAATGGATCGAAATCTTCCAATCATCAGTGCACGGACGTGACCTTTTGAACTCATTAAAGTGAAGATCTGTTTCCTGAGAGGTAAGCTAAGATGATTGACGGCAGTGCAAAACGCAACCGTTGGTGGAAATTTGAATTTCAAATTCCGCATGTTATTGAAAGGCGCAGTAAGCGATTCACAGTCCACTCCCCAAGGAGATTAAATTACAAATTATTGTGGGAAGGGAGATATGGACAACTAATTGCCTCATAATCTTTGGATCACCAACCTATTCTCGTCAGGAAGGCGATTCACAGCGATTTCTGAAATATATACATAGACAGTTAAATTGAGAACAGAAATTTTCACAACAAAGATTATGAGTGAAAAAGTGCCTCAGCCGGGAGTTGAACCCGGGACTCCTGATGACCGGACAGATGCCT
>JAJGOT010000389.1:702500-712500 GCA_022457155.1 Cladopsammia gracilis
CATCCAACGCGACACACGGGTCGACACGCTCGATTTGGATTGGACGGCGGTGCTGCTATTCGTGAGTTTCACGTGATCCAGGGTCCAAATACGCGTGATGCGCGTGATAAAATTGCACTCTTTGCATTCCATGCGTTCGTAGTGGAAATCCACGCGAATAGAGCAAAAATCGAGTCAGGGCCAAACTACATTACTGCCGCGCATGCGTTTGCAATAATAATAATAGCAATAATAATAATAGCAACGTTGAGAGTAGGATTGCGGGCTCCTCTTGTCGCCCGCAATTACATTATATTATTTGAGTTATTGAGAAATCACTCATAATGCAAAGGGAAACAACTGGGCTACTGTAGTAATTTCAGTGTACGCAGCCTTTGGAATATATGTAATAAGTAATGTTTTAATTAAAAATAAATAAGCTGTTGGCTAGTGATGTAGAGTAAATTGCTTTCGTATCCTCGTTCTGGCACGTCATACTTGTAATGTGCGTTTATCATTTGTATGAAAAAACCGGTTGTTACGGTGGAAAAAACAAATGGAACGGTTCATCCCAAAGGGAATTTTCCGGGGAAAAGGTAATACTACCTTGTTCTCGCTTTCACCGACGTCACAGTGATATGCAGTTTCCCAGTGATATGTATGGAAAGTGACAAGTTGGCATGCTTAACCTGTTGATTTAGAATAGGTTTCTCCCACTTTATATACATTGCCTCCTTAATCTTTAACTGGAATCCAGAGGCAGCGGTATCAAGGACTGTGAACATGTGTTCGGGGGCACAATGATCACGGGGAAACACATGTCACTGTGACACCGGAACGACCGGAATTTTCTGTACCGTTTGTTCAGTACAGTGGAACCCCGATTTAACGTACCCCGATTTAACGAAGTCCCCGATTTAACGTACAAATGTTTTCGGCCCGGCCAGAGTCACAGTAGAATGTATGGAGAAAAATCCCGATTTAACGAACCCCGATATAACGAACAAAATCTGGAGGACCGAACGTAAAAACTACCCCGATATAACGAATAAAATGTCATCACGTGTAAAATGGGCATGGCAGGCCTGCACTGACCCTTACCTGATGTTTTTTAAAAATGTCATTTGCTCCTTCTATATGTTTTGAACGGGTATTCTACATTTAGCCGTTTGTTAAGGAAGGTTTTAGTGTAGACTGAGTGTTAAAACCTTTCAAAAGCCGCGTGCAACGGACTAGTGAAGCATAACGATAAATTTTAATTATTACCTATACCCCGATCTAACGAAGTTTTTGTTATTTTTCCACAAATTCTTTATATCGGGGTTCTCGATTTAACGAAACCTCGATCTAACGAACTGTTTTTTTCCGGTCTCCTGCGCTTCGTTAAATCGGGGTTCCACTGTACCAGACTTCTCCGCGAAATAAGGAAGCTCGAAGATGGCGAACAATGCACTTTGAAGAAGGAAATTTACTCCGAGTTTATTCCCGTGAAAATTGCCACTTTTTATCGGCTATATTGACAGATTTCCTACAGCATGATTGCGGCATTGCAGGTATTAAGAAAGATGACATTTTTGATTGCTGTTAGTTGTGTTACTTTAAAACTGTTACAAATCGTGCTTGCTGCATATGCATGCTTGGCATGGAATAGCGATTCGCATAATTGAAGTAGTCATACCTAGCAAAGAATCAGAGCTGGAATTCTAGCGTTAACTTGAGCGAATAAGTAAATAAATAAACGATTGTTCTGGTAAAATTGGAGAATTATACTACTAGCAGGACTTAAAAACGTACAATCGCGTTTTAGGGTAATCTTATAAAAGTATTTGCCTGTTAATTTTTCCCGCCGTCATTTTGCTTTTCACCTCTGGCTCCAGTGCCTCTCGGCATTCGGTAAAATACAAATGGTACAGGTCATTCCTGTTCCGTTTCCTTCAGTAAGGAAAGTCCAGTACCATTTGTCGGAAAAGTATAACCGGAAATTCCATTCAAATGGTAAGCGCTCATTGCGACTTGTCTTCGGTCGTTTCGGTGGTTTTGGTTGTTTCGGCGGGTTCGTTTCGGTCATTTCGGTGGTTTTGGCTGTTTGGCGATTTCGTTTCGGTCGTTTCGGTGGTTTCGCTTGTTTCGCTTGTTTCGTTCGTGTCGTTTCGCTCGTTTCGGTGGTTTTGCTCGTTTCGGTGGTTTCGCTCGTTTCGGTCGTTTTGTTTCGATGGTTTCGTTTCGTTGTTTCGGTTTTTTTAGTACATGCCGAAGCGAAGTGACTTTCAAAGTGTTTTCCAGAGAGATCTTCAAGGTTTTATTCAAATCTCAGACGTTACAAAGAAATATTCAAATGTTCATTTCAGTCTTGTGGATTACTGGTCACGAGTGACGGAGCACGGCTGTAATGTGGTCTCTTTTATTGAAAATTACCCGTTTTGATTAATATTTTGTTCGAATCGTTTTTTTTAAACAAAACTGGTCTCAGTGTGACAGGCAGAGTTTTAAACTCCAAATACAGCTATCGTATACCTGTTCTTTTGAGTTTGTTTAATTCATTCGATCACTGTGGGTTTTGCTGATTTACATTTTACTTCTTTAATGCGAATTTCTGTTCTGAAACCTAAAAACTTGGCTTTAAATGAAACTACATGACACTCAGAACGCCGTGAGTTTCCCCAGGTAGGCGAGCCAAAGTGTTTATATGGGAAAAAGTTGTCCCGCCAGCCAGGGTTACCTTACCTGCCGAGGCGAGACAACTCGCCCACCCAAGTTGTCTGTCCCCCCCCCCCCCCCCCCCCCCCCCGCCGCCGAGACGAGTAGGCGATTTTCATGTTGACCAGGGTAACTCGGGGGGAGGGTTGGCCCTTAGAGAACGGACCCAGGGTGCCTGTTGTGCTGCATCGATAAACAAAAGAAGACACTCAGTTTAACCGAGAATTGTAAATGAGAATTCAACTACAATCGTCTTCCCATTTAAGATAATAGGCAGGACACCTCACGCTCAATACATACATGCATCTTTCCCTCCCAATGATAAAAGTTCAGCGGGGCTACACTTAAATTCCAGATATAAGTTCTCCCTCCGCTTGATTAAAAACCGTGAAATCCCGCAAATAATCTCTAGGTTTGTAAATCTAAGGTTGCCATAGTCAGTTTACTTTGGCAGTTGAACATATCATAATCATGCACCAGACGACGTCACAAAGCTTTTGTGTTAAACGGAATTATGCTTTGATAACCATTCCTTCTGTGATACAGGGAAATACGTCGGCCTACACTAACAAATTAAACTTTTCCTTAATTATTTTATCGCCATGCAGTTATTGTCGATCTGTTAACAGGGCCACGATTAGATCAGCAGTGGAAATGCAACTTAGTCACCACATTACTGTTCTAACTGTAAAATAGAAAAATAATTTCAGTCATCCATGCTTTTTTGAATCCATTTAACTAATGCAAGCCGAAAGCTAAAGGGCCATAACTGCTGAACACGTTTATCACTAAATGTTCTAAACCAACATTGAGAACGGGAGGAGACCGAAATGTGTCCCAACAAATGTGTCGAGAATTGTAGCTCAGATGTGACCTTTTGGGGACTTTCACGAGGCTTTTAAAAATCTATTTGTATGAGTTTGATCTGTTCGTTTCGATTCTTTAAAATTAAAGGCATTGAATCTTATTCTCTGCCTTTTTTTCATTAGCTGCTGTGCCTTTCAGATTTTTATCCCTTTATAGGTATTTATCTTCTCGTGTTACCAAAGTTGGTGTTTACATGACACTAGGATTCTTATTTATAGCTCCAAATAAAATTGTTCATGTGTGTTCAAACGCTACAATCAGACAAAATGTAAGGCAACTGTATCAATTGAGCAATGCATTTTTAAATGTAGCAGCAAAACGTTCCTTCAAGCAGGTGACGATGAGGAGAAGGGCTTATTCAGCGCTTAATTATATAAGGGGCGGCAGGGTTGGGAAGGGGTTGTTTTGGCGAGGAAATGAAAAGTGGAGGGTGAGGGGACTTCTATATAACTGGATATATTAGACTCCTCAAAGTTACATTTGAAGCTTATCTAAAGTAAGTACAAATGAGTGAGAAGCCTTTGTGAAACGCGGACTGTACTGCTTTATAAACTTTTTGCATGCTCCACGATGCTCCTGATGAAAAATAATAAAATCGAGCTGTTGACTGAATCTAAAAATATTATATGTGTATATTATATAACTGCAATTGAACCTTGTTTTTCTGTTAACTCACTCAGCATTTATTCTTAAAACAGACTCCCAAGTTAAAAGATTCATGGATATACACCACATTTAAGAAAAAAACATGCAGTCAGTTTATTCAGTTTATTCCTTCTGCGAAAGAAGCAATCCGGTGAGTGGCTATATAATAGTAATAAAAATAATCATGATAATAACAAGTGGGGCCCTCGCTAATTAATTAATTATCTAATTACATACAACATCAATAAAAAGTAAACTGTATAATTGTATACAGATATATAAAATCAGCTTAAAATTAGTACAAATTAATTAAAATCTTTTTAAAAAGTTTTCAATTTTACTTTAAAAATAGTTAAAGAATTTGGTTTTTTTCGAATCAAATGGAAGGCTGTTCCAGTCTTTCGCAGCTTGATAGTTAAATGTTTGTTTACCCCAGTTAGTTCGAGGAAGAGGTAAACGAAGATCATTGAAACGCCTTGTATTTTAAGAATGAACAGCTTGATTTCTGATAAAATTGAAGTTAAAACCAGTTTTCCCAATTAGACTTTTGTGGATTGAAACGAAGCGATGAAAAAATGGTCTCGTGGAGAGGGGCTTGAGGTCTGGGCTCTTAAGCGCTTCGGTTGACGAGCTTCCGGGTGGCTTACCCAACAGAACTTTAGCAGCCTTATTTTGTAAGATCTGTAATTCGGACATCAGGGTGTCATTATTTTTGTCCCCCGATACGACATCTCCGTAATCAAAGAAGGGGAGAATGAGATCATTGTACAAAGTACCTATGGCTTGTAATGGCAACAGATTCCTGATTCTCCTAATTAGGCTTATCTGATTAATCTTCGTGCTGATCTGCGACATGATCTGCCCAGGACATAGATTGGAAAGTGCGTTTTACAGGTCGTAATTCGGGACAATATGTATTATACAAAATTGTCGCACACACAAATACAAACCGCTCATATCGGGTCATTGGAAATTAAAGCAAAAATGTCGTCTCATTGCATTATTTTGTGAGCAAGTTTTGACAAATATTAAAGAAATACAAATAACTTAGACAAGCAATTTTAAGGCCTATTTACATGGAAAGAGGATGATCCTAGAAGGTTCATTTGGTTTACAAGCAAAAATGCGGCACTAGCTCTCGGATAGGATGATCCTAGTGCTGGGATCATCCTAGCGTGCAACCATTCGAATGCATGCAAACTGAAAGCAGAAAACATGTCGCGCTCGGATGATTCTAGTGCTAGGAAAATTTGCGGGAAAAAGGCGTCTTATACAAAGCTTGCAAGCTCTTGTTTTCCATTCTGACTCAAATAGTTGTATCACCCATAAATGTAATAACAACCATAAATGTAATACTCACCATAAATGTAATAAAAAACAACCATAAATGTAATACCAACCATAAATGTAATAAGAATCAACCATAAATGTAGTAAACGACTAACCATAAATGTAATACATTTTTAACCATAAATGTAATAATCTGACTCACCATAAATGTAACACATTTTAACCACAAATGTAATAACCTGGATACCAATAAAAAAAATACGATTTTTAAAGGCCGTTTATATGGTTGGTGTACACGCAAATTCAAAAGAATAGCTTCTAAGTATAGGAAAAGATTGCCGAGAGTAAGCATTAACAAGGACACATGTCTTGGTTAGCAAAGTATGAGGAAATTGTAAAGGACTACGGGAAAAGTAGCGGACTTGTGTTAGCATTAAAAGAGAACATAAAGAGCAAAAACTGGATAAACGCTTGGATCAATCTCCTGTTTGCTGGAGTAGGTACGTGGGTATACGTGAAAGAGAGGGAAGAAAAACTGACAGATGGCAGCTATCACATAACTGACTATCTTTGTGCAAAGTTACTACCTGAGTATTGTGTGTGTTCGGTGTTGTTATTACTGGGTTTTCAAGTCTTGTTGAAGTTGGGTGCAATAATGTTGTTGGTTACGAACATTTCATATCGTTTCATAAACTTCCAGGAAACTGCGTTATCGTTGTGTTGTTATATATACTTAACGGGTAAGTCAAGTCCTTATGGTCAGAACTTTTGCAAACAGCCAGAAGTCCGCTTTTAAAAATGGACAGACGGAGTTGAGTCAACCATTATTAATTCAGTTTTGTTGGCTTTTGCCATTAAACTGTTCAAAATATAAATTGTCGGAATTTTTACGACTACATAAATTATGAAACTTTAGGCGAAACAGAAAAGAAATAAAACACAACTCGGACACATTTTTTTTTACAAGGGATGTCAGGTCACCTGATATCCAAATATTGAGGGGTATGATTTTTGACAAATGTCAATATTTCAATGTTTCTCTCCCTTATCATTGAGTTCCCGTTTAAAGCACTGAGGTTGTGAGTATCACAGTCTTCCTTCGTAAGTTTCAAACCTTAAGTATCATCTTGACGCGGCATGTTCCATTTCAAAGTGCTGAAACGAAGTCAACAAAAATCGAAATTTCGTAAATTGCACCTTCTGTAAACGGGTCGTTGCTATGTACATATCTTCAAACCTGCTAGGTTGTTGAGAGTGGAACGCTTTGCTTGCTGAGAAGAAACTCCTAAAGCGGCATTTGTTCTATTGTTGAAAACTACACAAAAAGCATTCTGATTTACGTTTATCTGAGGCTTTCCAGAAGTGACACTCAGACGTGCCATACAATACCAAAAATATGTTAAGTGACCATGAAGTTGTTAAGCGGATTTTCATACATGTAATTGACTGCAGTTGGTATTGGCAGTTGGAAGCTCGCTACATAATGATTCAAATGCGGTTGACTTTTCGTTACAACGGGGGGCCTCCATTTCAAGACATCAAGTAACCACTTAAAGCAGTTTCAAACTCTATTTGATAGTAATAGCCAGTTTATTACATTTATGGTTAAAACGTATTACATTTATGGTGAGTCAGATTATTACATTTATGGTTAAAAATGTATTACATTTATGGTTAGTCATTTATTACATTTATGGTTGATTCTTATTACATTTATGGTTGGTATTACATTTATGGTTGATTTTTATTACATTTATGGTGAGTATTACATTTATGGTTGTTATTACATTTATGGGTGATACAATAGTCTCGTCACAAATTCTACAAATCAAACCTTGATATTGGTTGTTTTAGTCGAAGAAAAGAAACGTGATCTCTTGCGATTTTGGTCAAAGGAAACGAATGAAAATCAATGATTCAGTTCAAAGCGATGTTGACTTAGTGAAGGAAAATTAAAACTGATAAAGCTGTAAGCCTTAAGCCTTAAACCTTAAGGAGGGTTTGAGTTTAATGTGAAGACTTAAGAGGTGTCAAACTGCTTTGATTTGTAATACTTATTTTAGTTGCTGTTGTGGTCGTTTGAAGAAAGACCACCAAGATGAGGCATTGGAGAGTCAGGCAACCAGCAATGTCAAATGGGAAGTATCCAAGCATACTAAACTAGACGGACCAACAGATGCTTATGGAGAACTTAAATTTACTGGAGCTGGACAAGCAAGCAGAGCTAAGGTAAGAAAGGCCACGAGTGCAATATATAACATACTGAATATTTTATATATTTTGATAATATTTGGAGTTATAACTATAGGCACTACAGATCCAGTGATGGATTTTGGACTTTTCATTAACGAGGGTGCAGAAGATTTTTTTACCGCGAGCTAAGCCGATTCCGTTCGAAACTTACAAGAGAACACGAGATATAAGAGTAGTAGAGAGTGATTAGACTTAACCGCGCTATGGAATAGTAGTATATCCAAACTGGCCTTTGTTTCACGGATCACTGATTAAGAATTGGGAAAGGATTGGACCCATTGTTCTGTGTATGAACAATGAGGTGGATCACTTCGCAAGGCACCGGATCGTAGTCCCGCAGCCTCCTCCAACCCAAGCGACCCATTTTCCCATATCTCACTATCCTTACTCCCAAACTAACATTGCATCCCAACGCTAACATTGCATTCCTAGCTGTTCCATGTGGTCCCCTTTGGGTCATGTACCCATTGGGGGAGGGGGGGGGGGCAGGGAGGAGGGGAGTAGTGCCTGATGCAGCACAAAGCGGTTCTCTCACAATAATATGTTCATTATCCGGGAATGATGCCACATCACAGGTCCCCAGGAGGGTTGTCGATTGGATTACCCATTTGTGAAATGATGCGACCGCAACCATCGGGTTTAAGTTGGGTACAATCTCCCATTGAGGCTTGGATGGCGGCTAAAAGAAACCGAAGAAAAGACGGGCGAGAGCTAGGATTCCCCCGGGGACCAGCAAAGAGCAAGAGTCCCGGCCCAACTGCAAGAGCCGCGCACAAAGGGCTTTAGATAGCCCCGGGACAATTAAACTCACTGGTGGGAAGGTGGGGAGCCCCCCTGGGCGTGTGGTCCATAAAGAACGAAAAGAAAACGAATCCAATATAGGATAAACACCGAGTTCAGCTACCGCCAACACTAACACATTAACATTAACACATTAACACCTGAACCTAATCCAGAATTCGTCCCCGGCCAAAGATGCCCAGGGGTAAACAAGTTTCCACTACACACTGAGTTCAAACTTTCACCAAACACACCTAATTAGCACATGGGCCTGAATCAGTATTCGTGCCCGGCCAGGGAGGCCCAATATATTTCCACGATACACTGAGCTCAGGAATTGCCAAACACACCTAGTTAACACTTGAACCTAGATCAGAATTCGTGCCCGACTAGAGAGGCCCAAACCTAAATAAATTTCCACTGAACACAGAGTTTAACTATTGCCAAAGACACCTAACTGACACCTGAACCTAGTTCAGTATTCGTGCCCGGTCAGGAAGGCCCAAACGTAAATAAATTTCCACCGAACACCAAGTTTAGCCATTGCCAAACATACCTTATTGACACCTGAACGTACTTCAGAATGCGTGCCCGGCCAAAGAAGTCGAAAGTGAAATAACTTCCACTGAACACATGTGCAGAGGTCAGCTATTATGAATCACACCTTATTGACACCTGAACCTAGTTCAGTGTTCATGCCCGACCAGAAAGGCCCAAACGTAAATAAGACTCTACCGAACACAGAGTTCAGCTATGGCCAAACACACCGTATTGGCACCTGAACCCAGTTCAGTATTCGTGGCCGACCTGAGAGGTCCAAAATAAATGAATTTCCACCGAACACAAAGTTCAGCTATGGCTAAACACACCTTATTGGCACCTGAACCTAGTTCAGTATTCGTGCCCGACCCGAGAGGTCCAAAGCAAATGAATTTCCACTGAACACAAAGTTCAGCTGTGGCCAAACACACCTTATTGGCACCTGAACCTAGTTCAGTATTCGTGCCGGACCCGAGAGGTCCAAAGTAAATGAATTTCCACTGAACACAAAGTTCAGCCATGGCCAAACACACCTAATCGACACATGAACCTAGTTCAGTATTCGTGCCCGACCCGAGAGGTCCAAAGTAAATGAATTTCAACCGAACATAAAGTTCAGCTATGGCCAAACACACCTTATTGGCACCTAAACCTAGTTAAGTATTCGTGGCCGACCCGAGAGGTCCAAAGTAAAAGAATTTCCACTGAACTGACAAAGTTCAACTATGGCCAAACACACCGTATTGGCACCTGAACCCAGTTCAGTATTCGTGCCCGACCCGAGAGGTCCAAAGTAAATGAATTTCTACTGAACACAAAGTTCAGCTGTGGCCAAACACACTTTATTGGCACCCGGAACCTAGTGCCCGACCCGAGAGGTCCAAAGTAAATGAATATCCACCGAACACAAAGTTTAGCTATGGCCAAACACACCTTATTGGCACCTGAA